>WBNH01001598.1:549330-675149 GCA_013401255.1 Urocolius indicus | reverse complement strand
TCAGCTTCTCAACAAGCTGCGATTCAGAGGCTGTGGTTAAACTCCAAGGCCAGCTTTATGCTGTCAGGGTGCTCACAGCAGGAGTCACAGGGTAACTGGTGCATGAATCCATGCTGCTGTCATTTCCCTCCAGGCTTTCCTCACACCTTGCGGCGTCGACTCACCAACAGCTCCACGGTGCCCATAACCTTCAGCCTCTGCATTCCTGGGGATGGCCCAGGAAAGCCCAGCACTTCCAGTTTTGTTCTGATCTCGGACAACAAACACCCATCCTGGAGAGAAGGAGCCCAAAGCCACGTCAAACCATCTGAATTCTCCATAAGGCCTTGCAGAGGGACCATTCGCCCCCAGGAGTCTCTGGACATCCAGGTATGGGAAGGGCCAGATGTGCTTGGGCAGGTGGAGCTGAAGCTTCACTGAGGGCTTTTTTGTTTCCAAAAGCATAAGCTGACAATCATGGATCATATGGCCTCAAGTTGTCCCAGGGGAGGTTGAGATTGGAGCTGAGAAAGATCTTCCTTGAGGGAGTTTGTCAGCCCCTGCCCCGGGCTGACCAGGGAGGTGGGGGAGTGCCCAAAGCCGTGGGGCTGGGGCTGGGGCTGGCGGCGGATGGGGTTGAGGCGGATGGGGATGGGGCTGATGGGACTGGGGCTGGGGCTGGCGGCGGCGGCGGGGCCGGCAGCGAGCCTGGTGCCGATAAACAGAGATGCGTTCCTCACGCAGGCTCGCACGGGGCACAACGTTGTCCCGAGCCGGCGGGGAGAGTTCGGCAGACAGACGCGTGCTTTACAGGCTGAGAGGTCCCGCGGCGGACGGCGGCGGGCCGAGAGACAAGCTTTCTCCCAGAAATGAAACAAGCTGTTTTACTTACAAGGGGTGCCGTACCTCAGGCAGCTCCCTGCGCAGAGGAATCCGCTCGCTGAGCGCTTCGTTAAAGCCGTGCGTGTCCAGCCCGAGCGGCCGCTCCCCCGCGGCAGCCGCCGCCTCGTCCCGCGGAGGAAGGGGCGGGAGCCGGGACTCCGAGTCCCGCTGTGCCCTGGGCGCCGCTGGCCCGCTCTGCTGCTTCACCACGCGATAGCCCTTCCTGGCCCTGCTGTGGTTCCTTCTGCCAGCGGGTGACACGACGGCCGCGATCAGCTCGTCTTCTCGCAAGGAGATGAAAGGCGATAGCCCGTCCAAAGGGTAATACTGCTGGCTCTCCTCCTGGGTCTCCAGCATCTCTTGGGTCTCCGCGTAGTCCATCTGATACCCTTCCCGGGGGTTGAACTCCACAGGCTGGAAAGTCCCTTCCTTGCTCTGGTTGCTGGGTGGTGGATTCAGTGTTGTAACCATCAATAGCAAAAAGCCCAGCATCAGCAACAACAAGAGAAATTGCAGCTTACGCGATCCATATCTGCACTTCTTCCTCAAGAACATACTGTTGGTGACAAAATGGTACAGATGGTCATGTTAAATATCACTTGGATCTTTCTCAGACTCCAGTCCTCGGGTTGCAGCAAAGCTCTGGTTTTCACTATCTGCCAAGAGGATTTTTTTTCTCGTCTCACTTTTCACTGATGCCGTTTCATGCTTTCCTCTCTATTTACAGACAAAACATAACATTCCTACTAATATCACACTTACTGTAGTAAATCGTAGCATGGATCCAGTGAGATAAAGTAGACCCTTTATTATACAGAGTCCCAGCTTAGTTAGGAAAGCGCATGTTTAGCTGACCGTAAGAATCAAACTGAAGTTTGGCTTTTTCCTTTTTAAATTCTAAGTAAAAAGAAATTCCGTTTCTTATAGTTTCCTTCCAGAGTAGATCCTGCTTCTTCAAAGTTTCCAGTTGCTGCCTGAATTGAAGTGCCTTATCTCTGAAAGCAGATCTGACAGCTCTCCCCTGTTCAGAGGCTTCGAGTTAACTGTGATCAGCAGATGAGAACTAGTCAGTTCCTGACTTTGTTTCACACATAACTACGGCACTCAGTCAGGAAGCACTTTGCCAGACATAATACAGAGCAATGTGTGCGTCTTTCTCTTGGTCCTAATGCCCTCACTGTTCTTGTCCTATCAAATCAAAACTTTGCAAAAGCTTTAAGAGGTGAAATATAAGAAGCAACATGTTGTATTAGAAAAGAAATGAAGGCACACTGTGAATCGCTCTACTTCTGAATAGCTGTATTAAGCAAAGAATGCTTAGAGTGCGAAGCAAGAATTTTATAAACGGAATAAATGATGGAGTAAACATTTATTTAAGGTTAGATTTATTCATATGGCAACATGTTAGCTAGAGTATACGAGTATATTTTATATTCGATAAATATTTACAGCTGAGGGATTTAAACACTGACATAAGGATGCCAAATTATCACCTGTCAGATTGAAGTTGTCTCCTCATCCATAAATTTGATATTGCAAAGCAAGCAGCACTTAGTCCAGGAATAACATGTAGAAAGCCTGGGCTGGAGCAACAACCACTGACACTGAAAAAAACCAACGACTTCTGTGATTGAAATGGGAGGTCAGTCTCTGAGGACTGTTAGCTAATGTTGCTGGCACTGGTGCTAGTGGGCATGGACTGTGGCATTTCTTGCTCTGAGATGGATGTGTGTCCAATGGGAAATGGGGTGAGACAGTCCACGTGATTCGGCGTCACATGCCTCTTGGTCTGGCAGAGATCAGGTAAGGATGTAACTCGGATGTTACCAGCCCTTTTGATGCTGGGGGCATGGGATGTGGCTTTTTGTATGTCTTGTAATATTTGATGAGCAGAAAGTTCCATGTCCAGAAGGCATGTGACCTTTTGTTAAAAAGTACATTTCTAGACACCATAGAAGAAAAGCCTGAAGAAATGAATATCGTATAATGTAAAGAGAACCAAGGATTTGAGTGTTTTTTTACTTCTTCCCCCTTACTCTCCTGTAAGATGTTCTGCAAGTTCAGTCCATGGTTACTGCCAAACAGCTTTGAAAAAAATGTAAAATATGAAGACATCTACTTTCAAAATAAAATTAGTCATGGCCATGAAAATGAACGATGAGACAGAGCGCCTCAAAATTGCTAGAGGCATGCAGTGTCTATGTGTACTCCCTTAACTGTCTTACGTGCCTTGAGGTAAGTGTGACCAGTGTGCTGTGTCTTGGCACCTTCCCTACCTCAGCTCTTTTTTAAAGATATAGTACTGCTTTTATCATATCTTGGGTGGAAGGACGATTTAGACAATATTTTGATACTTTGCAATTCTGTGTGTCTCCCTTTTTTTAGCTTAAATTCGAAGAAAATCAAAATCTCAACCCACCTTTACCCCTGAGAATAATATTACTCTTTATCCTACTTTTCATAGGGAAAAAGAAGTGTTGAAATTTTCAATTCAATAGGGAAACAGCACAGATTTGCATTTAAAAAAAATTAATCTGTGTTCAAAAGCATTCATTTAAATAACAGCATGTGTCAGCCATAGAAAGAAAAAATGAAATGGGAATGAAGAGACCTGTCCAAGGCACTCTGCAAAAAGCTGGCACCTTACAGTTGCAAAAGGTTCAGTTCCACAGAGTGCCATTATCAGGCATATGAAAGAAAAGAAAAAGGAGAAACTTAACAGTGTGTGGAATAAATGGGAGAAAGTATTACTGGCTTTTAATCTTTTTTTTTTTTTTTTCACTTTTCTGATCTGCTCAATTATTTTTATTTAATTTAATAAATATTTTTGCCCTGGCAAAAATATTGTAACAAGATTCTGTAACGAGTCTGATCAGTTTAATTCTAGCCTGCAGTGGTAACTGCTATATACATTCTGTCCTGTTGTGTTCTGTGTTGCTGAACAAATCCACCTGGGTCACATAGGGAGCTACGTTTCAACTACAGAAAAAAAAGAAACCCAATTAACAACTTTACAGTAATCCTTGCTACTTTTGGGACAGCTAGTAGGTTACATCATATCTGAAACATATACAAATGGAACCTGGCCTTTGAATGTATCCTAACCATTTTAACAAAGAAGAAATGAAGAATTACAGAAGATGTTTGGAGATCAGACTAGTCAGTTAAATACTCATGTGTAAAACACTTAGTACCACACTTCCTGCTTTCCTGCTGGTTTCTCTGTTGAAACAACCATGCCTAGTTCTACACAACAAACCTTCCCATCTCCCATCAACCAGTCTGTTTTCCAACCTTGTCTCTTAAAAATTAGCCGGGGAAGCACTGGGATTTTCTACTGCTAACACACAAAAGAGACATTGTCCTTCCAGTGGAGGAGCCCTTTGGTATCTGAGAGGAGATGTATCTGAAATGCTCTTGAAAAACAACATCACGTTCTTATCACCTACCCATTTGGAACTCAAGAAGACCACATCCATGGTATATCCATTCTACCTGTTTTCTAAAAAGCATCCTGCAAAGTAAGCCCTTCACTGGGACATGGACTGGGTGGCTTCTCTGGCCTAGTTTAGGGGAATCTCTCCAGGCATTCAAGGGCACTTTCCTGTGCATCCTTTGATGAAACAGGAAGGAACCCTGCATGTCCCAGACTTTACACTCAGGCCTAGAGACACTGCCGTCTTCTTCACTTCCAGTCTCTTAAATGCTGTTTCGTGCAGGTAGCCCACAAAAGAGGCTGCCCACAAAAAGTCTTGTTGTCCTTGGACTGCTGTTCTACAGCAGACCCCAGAGCTCCTCAGTTACTGGGAGAGGAACATGTTATGAGCTGTGCCAAAAACATCTGCAATTGCTACAGAAAGGATCAGCTTCCGGTGTCAATGTTGACCAGGCACAATATCGTATTGTCTTTTCTGCTGGTCAGCCTATGAGAGTATTGAAATATTTGGGCTCCTACCAGTCCTACTTAGGCAGACCTGGCTGTAGAAGCTGTACATACCTTCAGTAAATACAAAGGCAAGATGTTTTGAGTACTCCATTCCCTAATGTTTCCTCATGCCTCTGACTGATAGGGGAGAAAATATCCACTGTCCTTCACTGTTGCAAATTTTGCTCACTGATTGCCAAGAACTAGAACGTGAAATTGAATCTAGGTCTTATTATTCATTTGAAAAGTATTAGGAATCATAGTTGCCTTATACGGAGTAACAAAGCTTTCAGTCACTGTGGTGTAGCTGTTTGTACTTACTCTTTCCTCCCCACCTCATTTTGGCTTATGTTTTTGCCCAATTCCCCATGTCATACTTGTTAAATATTATGTGACATGTTATGTTATCCATACGTGAAGAAACAGCACATACTTTCAACGCGCAGAGCCTGTATTTAACTGCCAGAAAAATAACAAAGCAAGAACAAAAACAAGGCTGGATGGAAGAGGGAGCATATGGACAGGTTGTTACTTAGACTTTAATAAACATATTGGATTGATTTACTCTCCTATGCCAAAAGCAGATGTGCCACCTTCCATTTAAAGACTCAAGACATAGCAGCAGTCATGGTTTCATAGCTGCATGTATTATATGCCACAGGTCTTTGTATTGTAAAAATGACTTTATTTGTACAGATGTGAAGAAAGTCAGTGCATAAAATGAGGCTGATTACATGGCACACAGGATTTGTTGTTTTATATTCAGATTATTTTCCCCATTCTTCCCAAGATACAATAAGAAATATGTGGTTTTAGATTATTATGAGATATAATTTATTTGCAGTGGTTGCAGATGTTTTGTGTACTTGGCATTGTACCAAATATTGTTCATTCAATGTCATTTTCCAATAGCAAGTTAGTAATAAATTACAACAATTCTGTAGAACTTGGTTTTGAAGGTTACCAAAGCTTGATAAAATCTGTTGATCACCGTCAGGGATTTTGTCACTAGCATTGTGATTTGTAAGATGTTTGTCAACCTGTCAGTGAAGGAATTGCAGCTGAAATTCCATTTTTGCAAGATTTCTTCTCATAAATCGTGTGCCCAATGTAAAACGGAGCATGGAAGCCATGGACCTTTGCACTGCTTTGCAAAAGCAGTTCTGTGGGCATGAAGGTCAGCAGCACTTGGTGGAAAGCAGAGGGAACATATCACAGTGAGTATCTATCAAACTAGATTTACTGCACCACAGCCTCTGACTAACTCAGAAGTGGTAGCTCTCAGGACTTTAAGGCCAGTAGCATGTACTCCATGTCTGAAACCAAGCCCCTAACACAGCCTTAGACAGCTACCAGCTGTCTGAGGGATGAGATTTGTCTTCATTCCTAACCCACCTACATCTCCAGTGGTGTGGGCAGTACACATTCCATCTCTACCTTCTGCTTCTGCACTCAACTGCTATTAATATCCTTAAGCTGGAAAGAGTTTTATATACCTTGAACCCAAGGTTACCTGAATCCAGCTCTGAATTGGTTGGGACTATATTAGTGTCAACATCTTTCACTAGAAAATCATCCCACATTGACCACAAAATCTAGCCCACCATTAGAGACTGGTTGGAACAGGCTCTTAACTGGCCTTACATTGTGAAAAAAAGTGGACTACTCTTGGAGTGGCTAGCCTAGCCTTTTTGGCTTTAAAAATGAAACAATTGCGTTAAGGGAAATTTATTCCTCATGTAATATTAACAACATAAGCAGAGTTTCTTCAGGGATAAGTTCAGTCTTGTGGGTGAAAGGGTCACAAGAGAGAAAACTTCACCACAGGTTCCCCCTGGGGAGCTCTGCCTCTAGACTTTGACCTGTGGTCAGAAATTTGCTTTACTTCCACAGAACAGGCTATGAAAGAAACCATTTGCAAATAGAGCATCTCTAGAAATCTGAGTGATGCTAAAGACAAACACAGCAAAGCCTTTTTTCCCCTACCATATACTTTCCTTGGTGGGCAGCTCTCACTTCACATCTACTTTTTGTCTTTCTCCACATACAGGAGATAGGCAAACAGTTTATGCTTCCCAGAAACTGTAAATATAGACAGCACTTCAAAGTTACAATGTTCGTATGGAGAAGCTATCCTCATAATAAATATTCTCAGTTGAAATAGTGTTTAGGCTAAAAGGAAAAAAAAAAGCTTTAAATGATTCTTGCATGTCTTGACACAGTAGTGAGTAATGTACAGTTACACAACTGATTGCATGTGCTTCAGTGCAATGGTCATCCACGTCACTTAAACTGAAAACTACCAGGTGGTGGGGTTTTTTTCTGAATAGGTGCATATTTGTGTGTATTTGGTTTAGTAAATAGCTGCTCTTCAGATATCTGCCGAATATTAGGGGCTTGATTTATCACGGAAAGTGACAGAGAGTATCATACTTGTGAAAACCATGATAAGAAATTCTAATGTGAAGAGCAAATGATTTCACCGTTGCTGGGGTGGGTTAAGTGCTGAGTAAAGCCCAAGTTAAGTCACTGCAGGTGTGCAGCTTAATGAGCTGCACATGAGTGGCAATTGCACATAAATTGAGAGCACAGAGAGCGTGTTTGTGAATGTTGTTATGATGTGGGAGTTGGAGTAATCGTGGGATGAGTATTTGAGGTAAGGCTTGAGTAGATATTGGTTTTGGTTTTTTAGTATGAGGAGAATATAGAGAAAATGGAAGTAAGCTATGTTATAATCATAGGCGAGGCAGACCTATCACTTCTCTCCATATCTCTCTAATGAGACTTCTTTAACTATTTCTTAAGAGGAATGTGGAAAATACTAATTTTTGCAAGCTTGTTGCCTTTATTAACTTTTCTTTCTAAAATAAGAATTTAAAATACATCATGTTAGAATGAGCACTGAAAGTATGATGCAGTTCACCTGTGTGTGTATGAAAACTCTATTTGACGAATAGAGGTGTAGATTCTTTCTCTGCCTGTTTCTTGCTGTGTTGAAGTGCAGCTCACGATGGAATGGATGTTCTTTTAAACTATAAAAGGATGTATACTGATGTAGATCTCAGCAAGGTTTGTTTAAGAAACCAGAATAAGCCTTATGTTTTTCTTTATGTTTTTTTAGAATGGTTAATGTTCATGTTAGAGTGAATAAAAGTTAAATACAATGTGATATTAAAAATGAAGTTGGGCTTCATACTTAAGATGTTCTAGATAAACTAGGTTTAGCCTGAAGATGTATGTATATATGTCCAGCCACTGATATCTGTGTGAGCTTTGTGTGTCTCACATATTTAAGAGCAGGATTGGCTTTAGGGAGAAAGACAGAAAGGAAATGTGTGTGTATGCATGTGTATAAAGCTTCAGCCTTTGTATATACCATATATGTGTGTGTATGGTAACATAAATATAAAAAAATAACCTGGTTTATTCTCAAGACAGACTCATGCATCCATTCCCACCTGGATCATCCTACCATTCTGTCCCCTGTACTCTGTTTAGTTTGTGACAAGGTGACTAAAGAAAGAAGTAAACCAACTACTGAAAATGAAGTGCTTTTTTTTTTGTTGTTTTACTTTTGTTTTTTACTGGAAGAGATAAAAAACTCTTTTTCCTCATCACTGTAGCAGTGTGGAACTATGTATAGCTGAATTAAAGATATGGTTTTAATTAACATACTTAAAAAAAACAAAACAACTTGCTATCTATATATACTTTTTGTTAACACTGATGCTCTGGGAAGTTGCTCATCAGTGGCTGGAACTTCTAAGTCATTAGAAATCAAATTTCCCAGCAGAAGCAGATTTGGCTTCTTTTATTGTGACAGTCCCTGTGAATCCTGGCTTATTTTGTAAGTGATAATTTTCTCTTGTCCTAAAACAGGAGACCTGTAGCCTTGATTAAGGGAATCTGTTAAGGGATGTGAGACTCCTTTGTTTACAGTTTAGTGAAAATATCTCCATGATGGCAAGCCATCAAAAAGAATAACAGGGTGGAAGGAGGTGGCAAGAAAACTGAGATGTGTTAATTTGCTGTATTTCCTGTACAAGTCTGTGTCTTCAAAGGTACTGTTCTGGTAGAAAGGAAAGTTGTCCTTTCCAAACATTGCCTTCGAAGGAGGTGAGACTTGTTGATACAATGGACGCTTGCTACAGGAAAAACCTCCTTGTTCCTGTAGTTTGCAGGAGTTGTCTGTGTGATTTTTTTTCTGAGCTGCCTTCTATTCTTAACAGTTTCCAAAATACCCATACCTCCCTACGTTTGTAAGGTATAATAAATAAAATTGCCATAAAGTAAGTTAAACTTCCAAAACATCTGACTTCCTATCATCTTAGGAAAGGAACGCAGAGGTGGTGGAAGGTGCAGACTGTGGTCAATTCTAAGGCAATAGGAATAGACACAGATAGTTTCAGTGCCCCCATCACAAGCAAGACAGATTAACCAATGTCTATTAACAGTCTTTTAAATTTACGCCTGCAAAAATATCATCCAAGTCGTAAAGGTCATGGAGTCAGGGACTGCTGACTGTCAAATTCCTGGAAAACTAGTGGATGTGTTTTGAGCCACACAAGAGAGCAAACTGAATTGCGGAAGTGATTATTTCAGTTCATTTTCACTTGTGACTGAAGTAAAAGCTTGTTTCTCTTCTCTTAATTGCTGCATATGGCACAAGCCGATCAAGATTTTTTACTGACTTCATTCCTCTTCCTGTTAAGTTTTGGTTTGTAGGGTTGTTTTTTTCTCCTTATGAAAAAGGCTGTCTAGGCATAGATGGGATGCTTGGTTTGTGAAACAGATGCAGTCCGAGAAGCCTATTAATACTCCAAGAAATTAAAACGTGACAAAGTGTTAAATGGGAGAGAAAAGGAAAGTTCAGGAAGGAAGCTTGCAGTTAGTAATTTGATCAAAGCTTTTGTTTACGCTTATAGAGTGCTTCTCGGAAATCATACTCTTGGCATCCACACAAGAGAGCTTAAAAATACTAAACAGACAATTTTGGGAGGAAAAGTACTGCTCTTAAAGGTACTTACCTGAAGATGGCATCCTTTCTGGAAGAGCCTGGTGACTGTAGATTTATATTGTGGTGTGAGTACTAAGAACCTGGGTAGCTCTTTTGTCATCGCTAACACTTCTGTCAACAGTCTCAAAAGAGCAAGCTCATGTGAATTTTGAGACACTGTTTTGGGAAACAGTGATTCAGAGGTTCTGTACCAAAAGGGAAAGACGGAGGAAGCTTTTTGGTACATGTTAAAAGAAAAAACGGTCCTGCAGGCTTTTCAAAGTTTTTCCTATGTAAAGAAAGTCATAATGTAGGGGGGGAGAGATCACTAAAACCATTGTGGGAGATTTCTGATTTGAGTTAAAGTTGGCAAGGATTTGCTACTACCACATCTGAACCCCAACCCATCAGTCCATGCTCTGGTCAAGAGTCCATCTGACCCTTGAAATGATCCAGTGGACTATCTATTAAGTTGCTCTGCTGCTGCTACCTTATAGTAAAGCTAATATTCCTACACAAGTGTCTGTGCTCTAGAGAGGCTGATCTATAATTCTGAAGAATACAAGGAGCTGTACACTAAAAACTGGAAAAGTGGCCTACAATTTTAAAATGAATTCTCCAAGCTAGAAAGTAAAGTGAATGTGCTTGTTCAGAGGGTGCTGTTAGACTTCTGGAAAGCATTGCTCAGGAGGTATATGAGCAAAAATAATAGGCTTTTTTAGTAGTGATTTTAATAAAGTGCACTTTTGATCTTCAAAGAATGAACCAAATTTATTGTTGGTGGAAAGACACTGGGACTGATGAAGATGATGTGGAGGATGCAGTTACCCCTTTACTAATCAGGGTTGTGATTTCACAGGACTATTATTTTGTACCTTGACAGTAACTATGGGAGATTGAAGTACAAATTTAGCAGCAAAAGGCAAACTGAATTTTGTGACTGCAGGCTTAATAGCCATCATTAAGTATAATGTATATGCATAGCTGCAGTACACTTCTTCTGCCAAGTTTCTGGAAAGATCAGTGAAGTGACTACAGGAGGGTAAAATTTATACTTCATCTCACTAACGACAACTTTTTATTTGTACTGCATGCAGTACAAAAGTCTGTAGATGATTGCATACAAAACTGCACCTCATTCTCTCTCGTGTTCTTGCACAGCATCACTTCAAGTGTGATCCTTGACAATATGGAAGCTGTCAGTCTTCAAGTTATGGAAGATAAAGCACTCGACATCATAAAGCCACTCAATGCATTTGTGGCTATTAGTAAAGCAAAGGCCTTTGTAAATGACCATACAAGCAAGTTAGCCTGTATGTTTCAACAGGATAATGAGAACCTTTCTTCCATATTGCCTCAGTCACTTTATGATATGGAAAGGGCATGAGGCCAATAAATGAGGTTACCCCTTTGTTTGTTTTCCTGTTAGCCCTACAATACTGGGAGTGCAAGCTAGTGCCTTTTTGCTTGGCTTCTGCCAAAAAGTTCAAGGATCCCCTCTTTAAGTAAGCTTTAGCAAAAATCTGTCTAGTTTGTTTTTCTTAGTGAGAGCTTTACACAGGACTCCATTCAGATTGCTAATGACTGACAGACTGATGTGCCGGAATGCTTCAGACATGACTAATCTGTTACACCTCTTTTTTTTTTCTGCTCTCCACTAAATAAAACAACCCAGGAACACTGGTAAAGCAAAGGAATAAATCTAACATTGAGTGCCTAAATATGATGTGCAGAACCAAAACCATTCAAGCTAGGTGTGAAACTGTTTTATTACTTGAAAGTATTTTGGTAGCTTGTGAATGGGGCTATTTAAGAAAAGTATTGATCTTGTTTGCATGAATTCTTGATGCAACAACTACTGTCCCTGTAAAAGTAGCTAGTTATTGAGGAATTTCTTGCAAATACTTTGTAGGGCTTTGTCTTAATTACAGAATCATAAAGTAAGCACAGATTACAACCTTATGTTTCAAGTTACCTTCTGAGAGTTTAATTTAAAAAAGAATGAGTGGACATGGAAGAAATAGTCCTGCAAATAAATATCAGCTGATATAGTTTTAATGCTTAAAATGCTTTGAGAATTTAACCTACTCTGTGTCATGCACCATGTGTTGAGCTATGCTGTGATTTCTCAGCTCAGTTAGACTCCTTGGTTTCTGTGAAGTAATCATCTGTTCTTGGTGTATAAACATTGTGAAGAGGAGTAACTAGGAAACACGTACTAGTATTGACTGCGGGAGGAAGTGGTGAGGCATTCCTTTGGACCCTGTGCAGGCTAATTTGTTACTTGCTGCCCTGTAAACAAGAGCACATGCCTGGTGGGCGTGGAGGAAGGTAGAAGGAATTAGCAAACTCCTTCAAAGTTGCTTAGCTAATGGTGACAGTGCCCTTGAAACTGCACAAAGAAGGAGTGAAATGTGGATTTTCTCCTCTGTTCAGGCATTGCTGGTGGATCACTTGCCTTTATTTCCTACATTTCTGTCTGTTTAGATTTCCATCCTCTCTAGATGGGACCTGTGTTGTGTCAAATGTTCATGCACCTTTGCAGCGTTTGCCTTGTCTTAATGGTAGTCAAGTAAAGGCTGGAGTTACTGAGAACAACAAATTGAAAAAAACCACTTCAACTCTTAGTTTGGCTCAGTATATCACAGCCTGAGTCCTAAGTTACAGTAGTGTAGCATCAGAGATATTAATAGCCATAATAAGGCTCTTCTACAAAGCTGTAAAATAAAGTAACCCAACAGCTAGATGTAGATGGAATTCACTGGCATAAACACCTGTAGCTCTGAATGACAGATCCCTTCTAAAAGAAAAGCTACTGGTATAATGCATTTGCAGCTAGAATATCTTTTTTACAAATAGGCTTAAAATGGCTAGGATGTATGAACACAGTAGGATAAGAGATTTGTCTCTACTAATCCTTCGTTATTTCTTTCAAATGTGGGCTCACTAACCAGAGTTTTCAGAGTGCTGCAGAAAGAGCTTGTGATGTGCCGTTACCAAAAGCTCAGTGTGGATGTTAACATCTACCAAAAAAAATAACTTGTTCTGCAGAATTGAATTATTTACTTGCTGTCCACTGTATGTTTTTTAAGCTTTTGCATGGATGAAAGTGATATTCTCAGGAAGTCTGTATCCTGCAGACTTGCTAACAGTTTTGTTCATCTCTCGAGCCTGGAGGCATTAAAAAAATGAGTTCCTGTGTGACCTACTCTAGGAGGTCCTGCTCTGGCAGAGGGTTGGACCAGATGATCTTTTGAGGTCCCTTCCAGCCCTTGAGATTCTGTTGCTTGGAGAGTGTCCTTCTAACAGTAGAATGCTAGATAGTATCAGGTAAAATCACATCACTTTACACAGAGGTTGTTATAAAAATTCCTATGGCTATATTGTCAGAGAATGGTAGGGGTTGGAAGAGATCTCTAGAGATCACCTAGACCAATTCACTGCTAAAGTAGGTTCACCTCAGGTTGCACAGGAATGTATCCAAGTGGATATGGAAACCTCCAGAGAAGGAGACTCCCCAGTCTCCCTGGGCAGCTTGTTCCAGTGCTCCCTGATAGGAAAGAAGTACCTCCTCATATTCCAGTGGAACTTCCTTTGTTCCAGCTTGTGCCTCTTACCCCTTGTCCTCTCACTGAGCACTACAGAAAAAGACTTGCCTCATCATCTTGACACCTGCCCTTTAGGTATTTATAAGCATTGATTCTTCTCTTTTCCAAGCTGAACAACCTCAGGTCCTGCAGCCTTTCTATACAACAGAGATGTTCTGTTCCCTTAATTGCCCTGGTAGCCCTCTGGTGGACTCTCTTCAGAAGTTCCCTATCTCACTCGAACTGGAGGGCTCAGAGCTAGACACAGTACTACAGATTCCTACAAATGATCAGAGGACTGCAATTTGCTCATCTCTCCTGCAAACAGAAATTACTACAACAGGACTCTGTCATCTCCTGCATCTCCCGACAGAATCTTTAATGTGCTAAAACAATGTCACACACCATCTTCTGTTTCCACTGAGCTTAAAGCAAATCTACAGATTCCCGGGATACCTCAAGTCCTCAACTGGGTGTAGTTGTAGTGTTGATTTATCAGTTAGACAACTGAGAAGGTGATTCCTGTCTGTCCTGTGATGGGTCATAGCTGGGTGTAACTGAAAGATAGAGTTGTGTGCTGTCTGGACAGCTGAACAACTCCATTCATGTGTAAAGCCATCCTACTCTCTTTGCAGCTTTGTGACTATGGAAAGAGGGCGTTGCTGGGGTGGCCTCTCCTACTGTGTAGCTTGTGCTAGACAGCACCACTTTTGTGTTGTTTTTTTCTCTGCCCCAGCAGGAGCCTGCTTTCTTGTGTTTACTACAAGTGGATGCATTAGTGGCTAAAGCTGCGGGGAAGAAGAGTGGCCTTGTTAATGAGTGGTTTCTCCAAAACTGGGATGGAGCTGTGCTACTGTCAGATGTGAACCTCTGCAAATGCTAACTTATAGGTCAGAGATGATAAGCTGGCAGTTTGGAGGGTGCTTTGATGTGGCCGTTATGTTGTGCTGAAGGGTACAGTGTATAGATTATAGACACTTATGTACATATGTCTTCAGGCAGATGTTTAGTACATGAGTGTTGATGGAGAGTCTTGACTGAGTGTGTCTTGGCGTGAGTCTAACAGCCTTTTATATCTCTCTGCCCAAACAGACCTATGTTGCAAAAATATGATAGTTACATATGAGTAGGAGTTAATCTCTTGCAGGTTGTTAATGTATTCATTTAATGGGGTCAGTTTAGTCAAACATTTTAAAGTTTTTGTGCTTCATGAAGAGGTCTCACATACCATCCTGAATCCCCTGTAGCTTGACTTCTAGCTCTTTTTTCCAGTAGGTAAGTTTTAGATGGGTACAATTTTGTTGTACCCAATCCACTAGCTATCAGACCCTGCTTTATCTGGACAGTGTTAACAGCTCATAACCATTCACCTTTTCAAGCTTTTTCTGGGACTTGTCACGTTTAAATTATAACTTTAAAATGGATCAAATGTAGTGCTTTTGATTGCAACCACTGTATCTCTGAGACAACAGCAAAGGTTCTGAAAAACAGAACTAAGTTGTATCCAACCTATGAACCTAATTAGAAGTCCAGATTTGTCCAGGAATTTGTTGTTTGAAATGGTACTACACACAGTGCAACTGCGTTAAGTCATGAGTTTCGAAAAGAGGAGAACAATTCTGAAGCCTTCTTTCATCTAGCAATGTGCAACTAGTTAGAGCAACAAGTTTTATTGCATATGCTCTGCTCACTCAGATGTATTGAAGTTTCTTCATTAAAGTGCTTTTAATGCCAAAACAAGTAAAAATGAAATTATAACAGTGAAGAAAAATGTTTTCCTGTGACAGGAATTCCTCCTTTTAGGGAACTTTTCCTGAAAGTGCTTGTTTCAAACAAATATTAAACCTCCTGAAAACAATCACATGACTTGTTCTCCCCTTCCATTGGTTAAAGTTCAGTCCACATCTCACCTACATTAGTCTCTGGGAGGCTTCCCATTGATTTTTGTTGGATGTGAGATCTGATTTTTAACTACAAACTTCAGGCCAAATTATATTCTCTGCATCACTGTGGGCTTGTCAGCTCTTATGCCAGGCAAAATGCAGTTCTGTTCCTTCTGCTTATGCCAAGCTCGTCTCAATTTTACAGTGGTGAGGTTTTTGTTTTTGGTTTTTTTTTTTTTCTGGAATATCAGTCCATATTGTCCTGCTGTTCTTCCTAAAGCAGGCAGCTATCAATGCATCTCTGAGAAGCAGTCTGTCTTAACAACAGAGTAACTGGCCCTGCATGTTCTGTTCTAATTGCTGGTTTGCAGAATTTGTCATAAACTAATACTGGAGAATATCCCCGTGTACTTTTCCTTGTGGAAAGGGACAGAGATATGTCTCCCAACACCCGCTGCCCAGCAGGGCTCTCGCTTGGGGAGACTTGGGGCTCACGTGCAGTTTGAAAATGGCTCCTGTGGTGGGGCTGCAGCCTGTGTCTCAGTCCCAGACAATGAATATTATTCAAAAGGAGATCTATTCCTGTTAACTCTTCCTTTTCAGACTGAAAATACAGTTACCTCTTTGTCTCAAAAAACACCATACATCTAAATGTCAGTAATTCACAATCCGTATTGATAATGATGCAGAATTACAGGTGTGTTGGAACACCTAAGGGTGTGTTTTGTTCACCTAGTCTCTGTGGTATGCCTGGTTATTTATTATATGATCTTCTAGTCTTCCTAGGAATGTTAGCCATGTTGCTGCTGGATAAAGTCTATTCAAGCCCTGCCATGCTAGAGTGGCTTGACTGCCATGGCCTGCTGCCTTATTTCCCATGTTGTAGAATTAATAGCCTCATCCCTAATTTTTCCACACACCAAATTCCCTTGCAGTTGTGATTGTTGTATGACCACTGTGATATCTTGGAGGGAAAAAAAGCCCCAGATACTTGGCTCTTATGGATTACACATACAGAATAATTCCTAGGCCACTGAGAGGTCTTAGGGTTCCTGATCAGATTTTGCCAGTTTATATCTCTCTAAATCCTCAACGCCTCTAACATGAACTTGTAACAATACAGATACTTTTGTTTTCAACCTTATAGCAAACAAAGTGTCATCAAGTAATCATCCATTCTTCACTGGTATCTCTTAAGAGCATTAAATATGAATCACAACCTCATTCTATAGTTTAGAGTAGGCATTTTATTTTGACACTGTTTTCCATCAAGCCCTTAATTGGGGCTAACGGGAATTGCTTGTTACATTTCTAAATTTGCACTTTATTCTAAATGATTTAAACTCATGCTTGTTAAGCTCTAGCCCACTGTCAGGCAAAGTCTCAGTTGTACCATTTCTAATGAAAATGGGGTTTATGCTCTCTACTGTAGTGTGGTCATTTTATTAATGCTTTGCACGAAAATTTAAGAAAGTATGTATTTTTTTTTTCACCTGCTAATATATTAAAGATATCTTTGCTTTACTGTTGAAGCAAAGATGGGCTCATTTACTTGAGCAGGTCTTTGGTTTTTGGAAGAGATCTTGCCAGATTTCCTCTGTGTCTCTAAGGAGTCAACAGACCACAAATGAAGTAATCTAGCTTATGAGCATGTTCTATAATGACACAGTGGGTACAGTGCATCACTGGTTCTTGACAGTATGACCTTCTGCACTTACTTTGCTAGTGATTCACCTAGGCTTAGGGACATTCTTACTATTTCTAGTTTTTCAGATCAACCAATTTGCCTCATTCCTAACTACATTTAATAAACATGCTTTGCTTTTTGCATATGAAGTTCTTAGTCTTGTTTCTTTTCTGAGTTTCAGGAGAAGAATAGAGAAAAATGACATCTGGCTCCTCTACACTCCCATGCGTTATGCCAGGGAGCTTTCTAGCTTCTTGGGTAGTTTGTGGTTCCAGTGGGGGATCTGAAAACCCAGTCATATATGGAGGATTAATAATAGCAACTATAGTTCAAGTTAAAATCTCATGTTCTCAGTATATTTAAGACAAATATTTTGTACAAAATTGTCATTAGACCACCAATCTTCTACCATCCAATAAGGCTGCAGATCACATCTGTTGGGACCTCATTTGTTGTCTCCCATTGTCTTGTGGAAGATGCCATCCTTTCAGTCTGCTCAAACTAGCAGCTTCTCTTTCTTCTCAGATAGCTACCATCTTCCAGGAGGAACAACTTTCTCTAATGTAAGGTGCTGTGCTTCAAATGTAAGCAATTATCTCTGGTCACTGTATTGTCTATTCCTTAAAGACATTCATGCAGAAAAGCTTTCACTTCACAAGCAAAGTCCTGAATTTAGGTGCATGGCCAATCTTGGGATGTGGGTGGGGTTCGTGTCACTGCACTTATACAGGGTTACTATTTAACCAATTTTGCATATTGATAATCAGTCTTACTGTTTTGTTTTTAATCTTAGAAAAATCTTCATTCTGTTCTGCTGCCTTGGAATGTGACAGTGATTCTTATTTTGGATACTTATCTTAAACAGATGGTTTTGAACCCATAGGAAACAACTGGTGAAAATAGCCCTGCAGTGAATCTTCAGACCTTAGTAAAAAGCAGCATAGGAAAATGTTTCTCCTGTCTGGAGGTTTCCCTGTTACATCATAGGAATGACAGATTATCTGGAAGAGGGAAGACTGTTGAAATACTGGGATATAATCTGCTTGGTTCTGTTTTATATAAAACATCATAATTAGCTACATTCAATCTTCATTGCTATTTGTCTAAATAGCTCAGTCCTCCTACAAAAGTCTGCTTTTGCTCAAATGTGATGTGCTAACATCTTCCTTATTTCAAGGACAATTTTGTAGGAGTTGGGAGTACTGTACTTCAACCAGCTTGGATATATTCCAGTTTTAAAAAAATATTAAAGAGTTCAGAATTCCTCAACGAGACTAAGATTCTGTGTGGCCTGTGTATGTCCTTGAAGCAAAGACTGCTGTAGCCAAAGAGACAAGCTTTGGTTTCTGCTGCAGAATATATATGACGTTAAATTATTACTTTTTTCCATTTTACTGTAGCCACTGTGTCATTTATGAGATCTGACTGCTCTACAGATACAGACATACCTGTTTTGCTACTTCATTTTACTATTTCTTCTTAGATGAATTGCTGCTACTCAGAGATATTCAGCTTGGTATTGACCTTGTTTTACTTGCTTAAGTTGTGTAAAATCACTGCAGTTTGCATAGCTATCAGAAGGCACAATATGAAATGCCATATTCTGTACAGCTGCAGTGTAGCTGTTGAGATTATTAAGAAATACAAACTGTGATAAATTAGGTTCATTTTCACACTTCAAAGGGTGCTTCCAGGACTCTAAAGTAAGGCAGTCTTTAAGAGTTAATGGTTGACATGGAAATGACAAGAAGAAATGCTACATTAACAGAGTTAAAGTTGGCAATTACATTTCACATGGAGCATTGTATTTCAGACTTTGAGACTTTTATTTTCCTGTTCTTGACTTACATGTGAGATCAAGCTTTGGCATGATGATACAGGATGCTTAGTAGGAGAGACAGCGTGAGACAGTGTGGTGTGGCTCGCCTTTGTTTAAATTGCTTGCCTGTGCTTGTTGTTAACGTTCAGAATAGCTATTTGCTGAAGATATTTGGTACCTCTGTACTTGACAGCTGAGAGATACTTATCATATCTGCTGACACTTTCTATCTATGCTTTTATTGATATGTATTTATCTCTTTTTGTTCCATTTAAGGCTAGATTACTTAATCCAAATCCATCATACATAGCATTGTTGTAGTCAGAATCATCTAGGGTATAAGAAACAAACCTTACCTCCTCCTATAAACTGGAGCTTTCTTCAACAATTGTTAAATTGCTTTATGATTTTCTTCCATTAGATTTTTATTTTGACAGTTGAAACAGTTTGATATTGTATTTTTCTGAATAATATATCTGATTATTTTTAGAGGATGTTTTCTTGCACATAAATGAAATACCATTAGAGCAGCTGTAGTTCTCTTTAAAATGCTGCTATACAGCAGCATGCTCAATGTTTAATTAGCATTGCCATGTTATTAACATCTCTTTAATATTCACTCAGAAATACTTGTTAAACTCTAGAAAAGCTAATGTATATGCATAGCTTATTTATATGCATAAATTAGTATAAACATGAAAAACAGACATGGAAAATGTAGGCTGAATGCCCAGATAATCTTTGACAGCCAGCTTTGCTAGGCTATGGAATCAAGCCTCATCATAGGCAGGCTTGAGCACTAGAACATACCCTGTGCCATGTGAGGGGTGGAGACCTGGGTTTGCTAGTCTCTGTGCTGGATGATCTGACATTGTTGATTGCCACTCTAGTGCCCTCTCTGCTGAGGGTAGTGCTGAGGCATTTGCCCTGTGAAAGGATGAAGACTTGCTGGCTCTGGAAAACTAGATGATTAAGCTTTGCCTCACAGTCTCTGTATTTGTTCAGGGTTGAGAAGAGTATCTGACAAGTGATAACTAGTTAGCCACTGGGGGTAGAGTGTTTAAACTCTGTTATTGTGCAAGTGAGCAGAAGTGGAAGCAGCAACTGTGGGAGGTTCTGCTGCTGTCCCAGGTATGCTACAGGGTACAACATACTACTTGATTTGGTGATATCAGGAGTCATGCCAGGTGCATTGCTTTGGCTGTACTTGTGTCCTTGGGATCTCAAAAGTGCTGCTCTGAAAAAATCCTCACCCCAAGGTATCTTTCTGGATTGAAAGGACTCGTGACTTCTTATAGGACATACCACTTGCAAGATCCCACCTCTAATTTATGTCAAAAGTGGTGAGTAGTGATGAGAAGTAGATCTACTGAAAAAGTCTGTCACAGCTTTGAATTTTCCACCTGTTTGTTTCTGAAATCTATGAACCATTTTCAAGTGGACCACAGAAGGCAACTGAAAAAAAAAAAGCCCTAAGTATTGCCCATTGATTTAAGTTTACTATAAACAATCTGTATCTCTCCTGGATTTTTTTGTAGAAGTCTAGAAGAGAAAGGGGTAACCCCCTCAACTTTTACAAGAAACTTTTCAACTGACAACATTATCATACCAAGAATGCCATCAAGCACATTTTTCATAGCTCCTTTGAGGACTGATTATGCAGTGGCTAATTGAATCTCTATTACCTCATTCTGAGAAGAAAGTTTCATCCATTTGGAATCTGGTAATGTGGCAAGTTCATTGCCTTAATTTCATAGCTCTTGCTTTGTCCATGTTCATATCTGACATTTGTCTTCTGTTACAGCTAAGCAGAGTTAAGTCTTTACCTTTTACTCAACTGTTGTGACTCATATGAAGCACATTGCAAAGTGTTGAGAAAGTTGTATTATTGAACACAGGAAATATATTCAAAGAACCCATTTTCATCAGAAGGGGAAGGTTTTGTCAAAGTGCAAGACTAATTGGTATCTATGTAGAGAAAAAAAAAATAAATTACATGAGTTTACTAGTGTAACCTTGGAATGTGCCTGAAAAATTGTATGTGCAATTATTTGCTTCCTTCTGGAGACAAAACTCTGCAAGTGTTCCCACACTACTGTTTGACAAGGCATGAATGTGGCACATGCAAGGCAGAGATAAAAACAGTTATCCTTGCAGGCTCAAGTTGTACTAAAGTCAAGGCTTGCTGCCATCTTACTGATACATTAAATGCCAAGCAGCTGAGAAGAAGCTGCTGCTTCATCTGTCTTTGTGACTGACTGCCCTTGCTTCCCTTACATCTTGTTTATTCATGAGTATTTTGAGACATTCCTCAGTGTGGGCTGTGTAGCTGCAATTTTGTCTCCTTGAGTTTTGCCTCCTGTCCACTTATTTTGTTAAAAATTGTCTTTGTAGTTAAGGCAATGCTGCTTGCTACTTGATTCATGCCAGTCTGTTAAGGAAAGGTGTAGGAAATATAATTAGAGGAATAACTGCAAAGAGGTGAGCAAGCAAGAGAAAAGGAGTAGAGAGATGGCAAGAACCTTTGTTGAAATAGGATTAAGGAACTTGGAAGGAAAAATGAGGGATAAATATTGTTGGAAAGGGAGATGGGGATGAAAGCCAAAACCAACCTCCTAAAATAGGAGGATAGAGATGATGGGAAGCCATGAATTCCTTTATTAGTGTGTAATGTATTTGTAGGGCAGTTTCATTCTTGGGTGGTGACACGACTGATTACCAGATAGAGAATGAAAGGATGAATAGGCTGTAATGACTAAAGTTGAGGAGTAAAGGAGTTTGGTTCCCTTTCTGGCCAGTGCTGTGATAACACTGGGAGCTCTCTGGCTTTCCTTCCATATACATTCCCCAAAGTAAAAGTAGCCTCAGTAGATCAAACATAGGGGGAGGACTCAAGCTTTGTTTTGCTTCGGACTGTTGTGATTTCTTCTAGAATTATTTAGAAATCTTGTAGTGTGTGAGCCTGGATGTTCATTGTCATAGATCTAAAATTCATTTAATTTGCATTTCTAGCTATTTTGGAATACCTAATTACACTTCAATACATAGTAGTCAAAATATCGCATACAATTTCTAGCGTAGTAAAGGTTTAAGAGCTTAGTATTGCAAAACCTACAGGAGTAGTCCATTAATGTTAGGCAGACAAGGAATTAAAATACACATATTTAATGCATGTCTAAGTTACTTGCCCCTCATTTGAAAATCTGCTAAGTATTGCTGATAAAAGATAGTGAGATAAGTTGGCTTCCTGGCTGAAGTACAACAATTGTCCTGCTCTTTCTCTGTGATCTAAAATCATGCCACAAGTATTTAAAGAGAATATTAGGTTAAAGTCTCACAGAACAAAGTGAACACACTGAGAGGAAGAGCTGTGCTCTCCCATTACCTGTCTCAGCATGCAGAACTGGGGCATGGTTGTGCTGTAGTGGCGAAACTGCGCTCCTGGAAGAAAGTATTAACCTCAGACCAGGTGACAAACTGCTCACCCAAGCATGAGCAAAATCAAAGGCAAGCAGGCATAGTAACCTCAAGCTATGTATTACACCAAGGGGAGACATGGATACCTGTAGCATGTCTTCAAGGCACAGTGAGGAGCAGATGAGGTGTGAGCTTTTGAGAGCGATGTGCTGCTGCCAGGAATGGATGTGGAAGTGGCTTTTAGGACAACAGAGCTATCAGTTCTTATCCCTACATGGATGTCTTGGGCTGTGTCCTGGTGAAGGCATTCAGTCTTGTTCGATGAGCCTGGTCACATGAAGGCTGAGCTTCTAACCATATGCTTTGTGTGACACATCTATCTACTTGTATATGCCAAGCAGCATGAAGTAAAAAGTCTTTACCTACTTACAGGTTCTCTCCCACCATATTTAGTATCTTACAGTGATGCTGTCTCTGGCACATCAAATACTATAGTGATATTTTAATGTTCCTTTCTTGAATTCTCTGGGCTGTATTCTGACGGTGGTTACAAGGAGCTGTTCAGGATTTAGGTGGTATACTTTGTAAGTGAAATCTAGCTGAGAGGCAGAATGAATATTATGCTTAGCTGAAAAGCATATGCTTAACTATATCCATAGAGAAGTGACAATTTGTCAGCTCTGGAATCACGATGAATTAGAGTGATTAGTGCTGGGAAAACAGGCTTTTATTTTGTTAACAAAAGTATGAAAACAAAACTTTCCATGAAAATAGCAACCACTGTTATTCCTGTGCAGACAAAACCAGTGCCAAATCAACATCAGCAAGTAGGGGAAAAAAAGAATGAAAGGCGTGCTTTGAAAACAATTTAATAGAAGTGAAAGTTTATGCAACTAATAAAAATTGTGAGTCATCTGTTCTACCCCAACTGCAGACCAATGTTCCAAAAATCTTTCCTAAAACTGGTATATAGAGAGTATTTAGAAGTTGAAGTTTGTTTATAAGTTTAAAACCCAATAGCAGGCAGCTAGCACACAGAGGGTTTTAATCTTTCAGCCTACTTGATGTATTATGCATAGAAAAGGTTACCGCTCAGATCAAACCATAAAATGGTCCCTGAAGATTTCTGGCCTGTAACCTGGCTGAAGTCGTTCACTTTCCTCATGGATTCACTTGGTGAATTGGTGTGTATGGAGACAATGGCTGTGCAGTGTATTTGAAGGCTGATTGCACTATATGGCCCTGCCCACCACCAAAATAAACCACATAGTCTGCCAGACCAGAGAAGGCTGGGCACTGGTGGATTACTTGCTACAGCACTGTTTCCATCTTTCTGCCATTGTCTGTGGAGTCAGTGCATTTGTGGATCTGTGCAGCTATCAGTAGTGACGCATTGATTGTTTAGAGCTGCCTTTTGTCTCTTATCCTTCCATCTTCTAAAACAAACAGCTAGTGTAAGTCTGTTCCCCCAGTTCCTCATAAATTGCAGGTCACTTGTTAACAGCCTTTTCAGGGTCTAGTCCAAAGTCATTGTAAGAGAACAACTTAAAATTTAGGGATTTTTTTAGTATTATTTAGCATCATTATGCAATTATGTTAGTCATGGAATACTATTTTTTTTAATAGCTAAATTACCAAGTGTTGCAGTGTTGAAGTGCAATGATTATCTTTTTCACTATGTTTCTAGGACGCTTCTATTGTTCTAATGTCACAATACATATAAGGCTTTTCTTTGCTGGAAACAAATGTGAAATATCACAGTTGAAAAGATGTTCACTGACTCAAATGATAACAAATGGTTACCAAAGATGATGGTTCTAACAGGTCAGTTCATCAAGAAGTACCAATAAACCCTTGGCTAATGAAGTTCTTCACTTTAAACCAAACAAATTTGGATCAAACAAATGATTGGGTTTCTTGAGCAGACCTTTTTAACTGGTGAAGCTTAGTTTTTCACTTTCTAGAAGGAGCAAAAGCAATGCATTGGCATAATGGAATAACTGCACAGTTTTTCCCCTTTGGGAGCAGAGAGGTGCAGAAATGAAACATGGGACTGGCTGAACTCATTCATTTAATTTCATTATGGTATCCTTATACATACACACAATGACATAGTTTGTTTATTTAATATTGCTCTTTTTTAAAAAGACATCAAATTACTGAATGTTGAGTGCATTTTAAGTGCTGGTGTGTTTCTTTTGCTGCAAGCAAGAAGAAAATATTTCTTCGAGATGTACTCTTTACTGTTGGAGTAATTTCCAAAACCATTAGTACAGTGAATGAGGCATACTCATGTCTTTTGGCTCTGGTCAGATCAGGATTTGTGATCTATGAGTATTTTAAGGTACTACCAGTAAAAGGGAAAGCTTTGAACAGACTTCATGCATTATTGTCTTTACTTCCTTGGTTAGAAGATTGTGTGACTTGTAAGAGCAGCAAAGGTCAGGAACTTTAGAAAAACAGAGACAAAATTAATCCAGTCTATTTGAGGTGAGTCTTGGTAGGTAATGCATCTACACAGTAGATGTATTTTAGATAAAACTTCATAAATATATGATCTTTCCTGGAATTGCTGCATACTTTAAAAAAAAAGAAACTCTCATGAATAATTTATATAAAATAGTTCCTTCCCCATTCTGTATTATCTAATTTAACAATTTAACATGCAGAACACAGCAGGACAACTATGGATTGATTGAGAAGTGGCTTTTCCTAATGTAGGACACTTCTTAACAAGTTTTAACCAATGTTCAGCAAACACTAAAAAGGCAGTACCAGGAGAATTTGATATGGGTATCAAAGTAGAGCTGAAGAGGCTATACCAAGTGTCACCTCTAAAGACAGAGAAATGTATCTTGTAAAAAAAAAAAAAATATGTGTTTGAACTGATATCTTGATATCAGGCTTGCTACAGTTGTTTGTAAGAGTGAAGTAAGCTTCTCTGTGAAGAAGTTAAATGAACACGTGTCTTCTGACTGCATTGGCTTGACATTTCCTGGCAAACATGTTCTGGTGATGGAATTTCATTGAGTATTGAATTTCTAGCTTTTCGTACCAAATTGTTTTACGGTTTTTGGCACTGATTAATCCTAATGTGACTATGATCCTGAATTTAAACTTGTTTCTATGCCAGATTTGCCGTACCTTTAAAACTTTTCCAATAATGGAGTGAATGGGCTGTTGTGGAGCATTCTCTGAAGAGATTTCTGTATGATATGGAGAGCATCTACCCTCCTTTCACCCCAAACAAGCCATGAATGTATGTAATGTGTAGTACTGGGAAATGTTATGTGTTGAGTCACCATCACAACTAATTATCTTAACACTTTGTTTGATTTTTTTTTTCCTTAACTTGATATTTCAATTATGTCTCACACCAAAACTGATGTAACTGATGATGCAGCAGAACAGATTGATCTGTCCCAATGGTAGATCCATCTGATTGGATGGATAAAATCTGTCCCTGAGGATGTATCTAATTGATCCTAAGTGCAGTGTAGGAAAGATCACCATGATGTAATAGTACTGTTGTAATACACTGCAATGTATTTGGGTCATCAAGACGATGCTTCCTGTCATGGTTAGAAATTGGATGGATATCTGAAATTTCAGGATTCTCTCAAGGGACCTCCTTGCTTCTCATCTCAGAAGCCATCTCACAGAGACAATATATATAAGAAGCCAGGACTTTCCCTTGAGATTAAAAAAAAGCTGCCTTGGTTAGTAAAAAAAAAAAAAAAAGAAAAAGAAAAAGGAACTATAATCCCAGTTTTGATTACTTGGGAGCCCTCAAAGACCAGGGTGCCTGTGCTGAGGTGTAACTCCAGAGTTGTCACAGAATGGTAGAGGCTGGAAAGGGATCTTTGGAGATCGTCTAGTCCAGCCCCTCTGCAGAAGCAGGCTCACCTAGATCAGGTCAGTCAGTAACACATCCAGACTGGTTTTAAAGACTTGCAGAGAAGGAGACTCCACAACCTCCCTGGGCAGCCTGTTCCAGGGCTCCCTCACCTGAACAGTGAAATAGTTCTTCCTTATGTTTAGATGGAACTTTTTGTGTTCCAGATTTTTTCCGTTACCCCTTGTCCTGTCACTTGAGACAACAGAAAAAAATGATGCCCCAACCTCCTAACATCCACCATCTAGATATTTGTAACTATTAATGAAATTCCCCCTCAGTCTCATCTAGACTAAGCTGCTCCAGATCCCACAGCCTTTCCTCATAAGGAAGATGCTCCAGTCACCTGATCATCTTAGTAACCCTGTGCTGGACTCTCTCCAGAAGTTCCCTGTCCCTCTTGAGCTGAGGAGCCCAAAACTAGACACAGGACTCCAGAAGAGATATTGCCAGGGCAGAGCAGAGGAGGAGCAGAATCTCCCTCGATCTGCTGGCCACACTGTTCTTGATGCATCCCAGGATACCATTGGCCTTCTTGGCCACGAGGGCACATTGCTGGCTCATGGTTAGTGTATTGTCAACCAGGACTCCCAGGTCTCTCTCTGCAGGGCTACTCCTCAACAGATCAATCCACAGCCTGTACTGGTGCATGGGGTTGTTGCTCCTAACCACCAACTTTCCCCTTCTCTCCTTAGAACAGCAGATAGCCCAGTTTCAAAGGTTCACAGGTGGTCTTCTCTGGCTCTGATATCCTACCTGTACCCCTTTTTTTCTTTTGTCCTTCTTGTAGTAGGAGCAGCTCAATCTTCAGTTAAAATTCCTTATTCCAGGAGGCAAAATTCACTTCTTCTGTCTTACTGAGGATCTCCTGAGATGGCCCTGTTTAATAGCCATAATTCTATGGAGCTAGAGATCATTTTATGGACTTTGCTGTAACTCTGGGTTCTCAATCTTTCTAATGCTAATTTTCCAACAGAGGCTCAATATTTCCTCTTATCTGAAGTAAAATCTGGAGCTTACCTCTGAATATTTTTTTTTGCAGGCATTGCTAATCACCTCTCAACGCTTTTACTTGTAGGAATTCCTTTGGAGCTATTTCTCAGATATAAATGATCAGGTTTGCAGAAGATTCTGTAATTGGAAAGGAAATGAACAGAATCAGACTCTATAAAGACTGATTCTGTTCTAAAAAGATCTGAGAAGAACAGAGTTTTGAGACTGCAAGTGCAAACAGTCAGTTATTTGAAATCTTACTCCTGGGGAGAAATAGTAGATGTTGTTACACAAATGGGAGTAGGAATATAAGCAGTGACTGTACTGTTACAGGCTGGAGTTTAACTTGGTGCATTTTTATTGATGTGGTGGTGTTTTCACGTTAGTGCTGCCTGCCCAGGGAGGTGTAACATGATAGCATTTGGCCCTTTACCGTGTATAGACAGTGATCACTTCATACTTGTTATTTCCTTGAACAAATATTTAGCTGCAGATGATAAATTATTTAAAAACAAACCAAGATAATGGAGGCCTTTCCCATACTCACTTTTGCGTCACAACTGACTTTAGTCTGTCATAAGAGAGCATCTACTACACATGAGTTATCTCATTATGTGTTCTTGATACACTTTTGTCTAGGTGGAAGGGGAAAATAATATATAATCTAAACTTCCAGCAAAAGGGGATCCTCTCAGGGAAAGAAGTAGCAACTTGAAACTATGGCTTGAACAGGAGATTGTAACCAAAACACCTTCTGTGGTTTTTTATTGTTATTTTGTCCTGTGATCTTCTCCAGAGCAGCAAAGACAGCACTATTGCTACTCTGCTTTAACTTTCTTTGCCCTGTTTTTCTTTCTTCCCTTCCTCTATTGTTTAGATTGGAGCTCGTTTAAGCCGAACACTTTGTTGATGCAAAATCTAGCCCATGGGTCTCAAACTTTACAGGATACTCTAAAGGTTGGTGGTAATGGCAAGTTTCATTTTTCTACATAATTCCATTTCCTTTCATTTTTTTCTCACTTTGCAAATAACGTCCTTGGAGAAGTAAAACCAGAAAGATTAATTATGACTTTACTTTTTGTGCAAATCTTGGATGATTTTGTTCTAGCACAAGAGACCTGGCAGGAAGCAGATGCCAAGGACAGACCCTGAGCAGCACTGAACACGCCTGTGGGAAGACATAGGTTATAATGGTATAGGATGTAAAATGGCACTGCAGACCCATACAACACAGCCCTGGTGCTTGGCAAGCGCCTATCTGGAGATATCAGGGACAGTTGAGCCGTTACTCTGATTAGCAGAAACACTTGTGGAAGGCTAGTATGGGTTTAACAAGAACTTATAAATGTTGTATTGAATAAATTTTGATTAGGGGTAAGTCTGATTTGATCCTTCTTTTACAGTCCCACCAGAGAGGCATATAGAGTGCTTTCTGACCCTGGATGTTAGTAAATGGCATGTGCTCTGACGGCAGATTCTCCTCAGGGAAGATCTGAACATGAGGCCCAAGGAGATTGTTTGTATATTGTCATGGCTCCATGTGCCAGGAGAGCTCTGGCTGATCACAGTCTGTTCCATGTTTGCCTTATTACCTTAATGCTGCCAGCCCTTGTCATGACTTTGAAACGGTAAACCTTTGACTCTTCTTGACTCTTTAGCTTGGGCTGGTGAGCCCAGCATATGCATTGGTTTCACTAGAGAATATTAATTGGAGAAGAGAGTTTAATCTTTCATGGCAAGCCTCAGTCCTGTGGCACAAAGAGCAGGTGAACAAGTGAGCTTGTCAATAATAAACAAGATTGTCCTCATCTCTGCAGGACGGGGTAGGCAACAGGAGAGCCATTTTTTGTTAGAAAAAGTCTGGCTTGGACTTGCACATCTTGGTTCCTGAGCTGGTTTTTGAAGGTGCAATGTGTCTAATATCTGTGGTTTTCACATTCCCTAAGAAATTCTGTGTTTCCTCGCACTTGCTGTTAGCTTTTTTTTTTTTCCCCCCCCCCAAGAAACCTGAAGCCTTTCAAGTTCCCTGCAGGAGCCTTCCTGAGAAGTTAAAACGCTGCTGGGGGAGCTCCCTGTTGTTTCAGCCTTAGCCCCACATCTCTGGAAATAGGCCACTACGTTTTAGAGGTACTTCTATTGACAATTTTCACTGTCATGTCCATGGACAAAGTAACCTCAATCATTCTGCTTTGGGTTGTACCACTCATTTCAAGATCTTCTGATTAGTAGGAGTGGGGATGACAGCTTTGCTGTTATTCATTACTTTGAGCAGACTTCTTAGTCTGCAAGCCTCCAGAGTCCACTGAATTCAGACTGAAAACAACTCTTCATCACTATACACACAATCATGAGAACTGCGACAAGCACATTATAATATGTTTTTTCATATTTCCCATATAGCTCTAAAAATCCCTTTAGTCAAGATTAGCTGGCACATAGATTTACATCACACAGTGGTTTGATTTTTTTTTTTTTTCACATGTAGAGGCATTAATGTTTTTAGTGATGTTACAGAGCCTGTGAAAGGTGCTGCATATTCTTCTGCTGTCATTTGTCATCCTTATCAGACCTGTATTGATTTACAATCCATGGCTCATGTCCTGAGGACCTAGTTTCTACTAAATGAAACACATTTTAAAATTATGTGAAAGATCCTCAATCTCTTTGTTATTGTGAGCTCTGAAAAGTTTGCTTTTGAACTCCAGCTGGAACACTCAGTAATGCTCCATGTTAAATTACCATCCAGAAAAACATTACTGGAAGCTGAAATGAGCATAAACTTAAATTGAGGTTCTGTTTCCCTGGATTTGCAGCAAATAATGTTGTTGGTTCATATTAAAAGAATGTTTCTGTTGATACTCATACAACATATTTGTGGTGAGCTGGAAATATGAGCAAACAACAAAGGCTGAAGGGTGGACAAAAATAAATGATAGAAAAAAACTGAATAGGAAAAGGTTGTGCCATTGAAAAACAGTAAGTCAGATGTTTATTGACATCTGGATGGTCTCTGAAGAGGTGGAATGATGGCTTATGGAAGTTTGGAAGGGAAAGAAGCTAGAAAGGCATTGAATTTCTCATACCTCTTTTCATGCAGACTGAAGCAGCATTTCATGGAACTTGTGCATTTTACAATATCTGAAGCAGTAACAGAACAACTGTGAAAATATGTAGTGATGCAAAAGGATGAGGTGGCTTTATTATTCTCTCAAAGTGAATGTGTTACGTTGCAAAAGAATGTGCTAAAAAATTACCCAGCCTGTCTTATGGGATGAAAATACTCATCCCTTCCAAAGGTTAGGGATCTATTTTAGCCTGCAAGTCATTTTTGTTTGTTTGTTTCCTACTTTCTGGAAGAGCAGTTGTTGAATTCTTACCATTTAGAAATGCTGCCAGTTGATGGGTGCAATCTGGCCTCTACTGAACTCAATGACAGACTCGGGGACAGGATTTCACTCCATACGTATTTGCAATGGAGACTAGGCTGTGATGTGACCTGTATAAAAGACTTGTTCCTTGAGTCAGCCTATTACATTTTTGCCTAAAACCATCACCAGACCAAAGTAGAAGTGCAGCATGCATAAAGCAAATAGGGAAAATAACCTTAAAAGCAAAATCCAAAAGATTCTTATGTGCTTATTCTTCATAAGAGTGGTCTTCTCTTCATTTGTGATTGCATTTTTCTATTAGTGGTTTTTAACTGGTTTCCTTTCCCAAACTTTGTATTCTCTGTACTGATGGAACAGGTTCCTTTTCATACCTAGCACAGTGAAGGGGATATAATAGCAGTAACCTTGACATCAGTGGTTGCAAAGCTCTGTTGCCCTGTTTTGACAGACAAAACCCAGAGGAAAGGGAGAGTATTTTTCCAGCTCGGAACATGATGTCTTTTTTTCTATGTAACATGACGCCTTGGTTCCGTTTTTCAAAAATGCTGGTTCATGCCAAAAATGAGGATTTAAAGAGCAGCACTGAAAGGAGTCATCACTTGCTAGAATCATATGTGCCTACACACAACGATTTTGTTTATAAAAGTTGTTTGCAGATTTCGTTTTTTATTATGAAGCAGTTCTAGATATCACTGGCATATGGCTGAGAAGCATTTTGTCCAGCAGACTTACACTTAATAAACTGCGTGGCATTATACAAGGGAGGGAGGACAGAGGATGTACCTTCTGAAAGAGATGCTTTAACTCTGAAGATTTACGTGGCTTTCAGTGAAGTCATTCTTTTCCCTTTTTGCACTTCCTATTCCCAGATTTAAGCAGACCATACTGATCTCTTGCAAATAGTCTCTGCTCTTGTTGCTCATAGTTTTCCTTATCTTTCTAGTCACCTGTCCTTACACGATAGGAATAAAATGCATATGAGGCAAAAACCTCATTGCCCAAGATATGATACAGAGTCATTTGGCTATTACCTACCCTCTACCATTTCTCTCTCCTTCTTGGTTTAAGATATGTAGCTGTTGTGCAGACAGCCTGAACTGAACGTTCACTGTGCAGTGTGTGTAGCTCATTTGTTTTTATTCGGAGAATGATTCATTTGGTGCTTTCTTAGGTTTTGGTGCTTGCTTTGTGCATGCAACTCTATGAATTATGTCTGTGTAGGAATGTTGTCTATTATTAGCTCTGCAGAGCAGACTTTGTGACTCTCAGGCTGCTGTGATAAAGAGCCTTATCACAGAAAGGTCATGTGCTATTTCTATTAACTCTGTTGATGCAGTTCAGAAAATGTTATAGCCTAAAAAACTGAGACTGGAACTAGGACTTCTTAATCCTGTCCCTGAGAGTAGTGACTCCAATAGCCTTGCTAAGATACACAGGGCCACATTCTGTAAAGTGTTTTGGTACCTAAATCTCGCCAAGATTGGACTAAATGAAATCAGGAAGCATTTGAGTACCTCAATCCTTTTGTGTATCTGGTCTTCTGAGTTTCTATCTGCTTGTCGAGTGGGATGTGTGTTTGATCTGTTAGGAGGTAGTGAAGTACAAGCATAAGTAATACAGAAATACACAGAAAATGGTGGGCATCTAGTCTCCAGTGTTGGTTTCTCTGATGCAGACTGATATCTGCCAAGTTTACTTTAGGTCTTTTATTTAAATTTGTATCTCTGTCTACATTTATATGGAACTCTGCTTTTTGGTTTAGAAACTCAGCAATTGAATGTTACAGAATACAGATCACTTCCACAATAGTTTGTGGCAAGAATCCCTTGACAAATGGTTGAGAGAACATAAGCTTGTTGCCAAATAACAAGGCTTAGTGACTTAGAAATTGACATCGGTCACAAACTCATAACTTGAGCTCTGCATACTGAAATAGACCCTGAAACATCCACAGGTTTCTTCTAGATGTTTGGACTGAAGGATCAACCTAGCTGAAGTCTCCCACCTTGTCTTCAACTCTTCCCCCAGAGACATTTACTTATCAAGACTTTTTAGGGGTTTTAAGCTATTGTAGCACATGTATCTTATGGCATTCCCAAGGTGAAAATTATGCTCTTAAAAGACTTTTGAAATCCTGAGAGGGAATGAGAGTTATACTACCTGCGTGGGTAATACCTGAAGCACCACATGCTCCTGTCCAAACAGCAATGTTTGCCAAGTGAGATGATTCCCTCTTGGGCATCCGGAGTCACTGCAGTGGCCCCATGCACATCCTGTGCTGCTGCTGTGTGCCAGGCAGCAGCTGTGCAACCCTCTGTGGAGCTGCTGGCTAATCATTTGGTGTTGGCCACCTGCTCTGTGTATTGCTCTCAGGATGCACGGTTAAAGATTTTGTACTTCTGAAAATGTGTGCAAAGAGTGGAGTAACACAAAAGGTCTTGTAAACTTGCTGCTCTTCATCAACCTGGCTCCAAAATCTTCCCATGCTTTGTAGTCAAAATTTGTACTGGTTATTCTTAATCTTCCCACCCTTCCTTCTGCTTAGCACAGAAGTAGCCCTAATCCAAACGTCTGGGGATTTAGGAGCAAAGTAGGCCATTGCATTAAATGCTATGCTGTTTACATAACATCGTTTCTCACATTCTTCTAATCTGGTGTAAAGTATGCAGAGCTTAGTCTCTGTGCATAGGGATCTTCCAGGCAGAGGTGAGCCACAGGAGTCTGCGAAATAGTGTGGCTTGACTTTCACCTTCAAAAATTTTTTATTTTTTTTCCCCTTCTTGTGGAGAAGGGAGAAGGCAAGGGACAGAGGTTGGAAGCTGAAAATAGCATTAGACCTGATGGAGATCTTTGAACGTAGCTATGAAATACAGATGTGAATGGAGAATGTTTTGATGCATAGGCCTTTGTGAAGGCACATTGCATACTCTGTCCCTTTTAGATAAGTAGTTACAGATGAACATTAGAGGAAGCGACAGTTTTGATGCCTAGGCTTATTTATACACTGAAAATGCAACTCAAGGGTTTGAGGCAGAACTCCAAATCACAGGTCAGCCACAGGGAACGCCTTTCCATTTATTTATTCTGTAGTAGTTCCAGTACGCATAAAAATATTGTAGTCTAGGAAAATGTCCTAATGCATTTATGTGATATGATACTGGCTGGGGATAGGAATAATCTACAGCAACACATTAGTTTTAGCCAGAAACTAACCTAGTCTAAATATTACCATGAGATTCAAGTCTTACCAGAAGAGTAGCTATGAATAAATCTCTTCAGAAGCACAGAAGAGAGAGATTTTGCATCTCACATTAGAGAAATAAGATCTCTATAAAGGAGTAAATTCCACCTGGAGATAGATTCCCTGTGGCCAACAGCAATGATTCTTCTAAAACAGCTTGATATGACAGTATACTCAATTACTCAATTTTACTACTTATTGCACAAAACGAGACACTGGTTAATTCAAACAGTTATTCACATTTTGAATTTCCAGGAAGGTGTGAATTCTTACTGATGGTGATGAATCATTGATTAAACATCCTGAGAAGCTTTCACCTCTGTCTCACCACAGAAAATCCAGATATATGATCCATACCCCACTGTCTTTCCCCACTTTGCTTGGTGGCATGTGGCCAGTGTGGGCACATTAGGAGACAGATGCTTAAGTAGATGGAGTTGGTTTCCTTTGAAATCATGAGTCGAAGGAGAGATGCAGGAAGAAGATAAACTGGGGGCAGGGAGACAGAGCTGTGGATAGCTGAGATTTTGCTATGGCCCTTGGGGCAGCCATGGAAAGGTATTAAAACACTGGCATAGAAATGTTGGTGGCAGTACAACCCCAGTGCAAATGTTTGCCAAGAAATCCGTTTGCTACTGCAGCATGTTCTATTTAATGACTAGATATAAATCATGTGTACAGAAGAACTTTTTGGCCAAATCCTAATTGTGTTTATCCTAGGAGAAGCTGCTGGTATGGCTATAGCTTTTAAACACAAAAATTAGATACACAAGGAAGCACATAAATAAGATTTGATAGAAAAGTTATTATTCTTTTTCTAGAAGGATCTCATCCCTTTGCAAATCTGTTACAGGCTTTACTAGAGTAGTTATGGACATGTGTGAGTAGTTGTTATGGTAGGTCTGAATTTCCAAACCAGCTTTTGCCAAACACTTGAACAGGAACAAAACTACTAAGCAATGTGATTGTCCTTACATGAGTCTGTAACTCATTAAGAAACAAGAAACAGACTTGGATTAAATGGCCTAAACATGGGCAACTTGTGCTACTTGGGATACTTTGTGATATTCAGGACATCTGCATGAAGCCAACAGACCTGACCTGGGTTTTTAAGGGAAGCACATGTTTGTTGGCACCATACAGATTACACCACACAAAATTATGTGAGATCTTCTCCTTTACACACTGAACCTCACTCAAACTGTAGGAATAGATAATGAGCTTTAAAAAGAAAGGAGATCACTGGGAGTCTCATGGAGATCAACACTTGAGCCAGCGCTGCCCAAATTGTTCATGGATAATCTACCAAAGGGAGACAGAATGATGAAAGGAAGTTTCAGAGGACAAATAGCTTGCTTCAAAATGGTGTGGAAAGATTGCATTTCATAACTAGATGATAAAATGCCATCTGAAACGCAAAGTATTGAGTTTTTGAGAACAGCCTTAATTTCCTCATACACAGTGATAGACTGAAGTAGCAGTAGTCACAAAAGATCTTATAATTGTAGACAGTTCTGTGAAAATGTCAGTTGATGTTCAATGAGAGTCAAAGAGGCAAAGAGTATGTGTTAGGAAAGTTACAGCATCTCATGAGAAGTTGTTGTGACTCAACTGATGGTGTACTCTCCTCATGAATCCTCCCTCCCCAAAAAAGATGTGTAAAAAGAAAGCATACGAAGGAGGGAGGCAGTAATTATCAGATACAGAATGGCTTCCCTTCAAGGCATGACTAAATAGATTACAGCTCTTCAGCATGAAAAATAAATGACTAGGAGAGAAGAATATGATAGAGGGCTGTCATAAAGAGTAGAGAGGAGGTACACAGGGAAGAGTCATTCACTGTTTTTTCTACTTCTGTTACACATTGCCAAATGAATTAACAGGTTCAAAAGTTCAAAATAGGCAGAGGAATTTCCTTCCATGATCCATAGTTAAGTTTTGTCCAGCCTTTGCCACACAATGCTTTGGGGACCAAAACTACCCAAGTTCAAAAAGCAGTCAGACAAGATCATAGAAGAAAATTTCATTACAACCTAGAATACGTGAGTATGCTTCTGGTTTGAGAAATCCTAAAGCTATTGATTGCTGGGAGTGTGTTCTAGCAAATCATCACTGTGTGCTTAGCCTGTTGCTGTAGTCTTACTTCATCTATTACTTGTCACTGTTGGAGAAAGGATACTGAGCTAGAGGATACAGCACTTTGACCTAGTACAGCTCTTCTTACCTTTCTAATCACTGTGAAGAAAGTGCTTATTTGATTCAACTGCTCCCCTGAGCCATAGGTGATAAAAACAATAACTTGTATCTGGATGTGAATTCAGCTTAAATCAGCAGTGTCCCAGTTAAGCACAAACTGGCTGTGTTGTAAAGTGCTGTGAGACTGAGAGCAGCTAATACAAGACGTTAATCCTTACTGATACTTTTCTTGAATGCTGCTTTTCTCTAAAAAGATTGCCTTCCCATCCTCTAGTGTTCTTCAACTCTTGATCTATTTGTGTTCTAGCCCAGTATGAGGGTGAGCTTGTCAACCAGAAGTGAAGGAAAATGAGAAGTCTTTTTCATTTGGAGCTCTGTTAACCCAGTTGAAAAAAATACTCCCTTATACACTTTTTTTTTTAAATGGCAGAAGGTGAATAAAACCTATTAACTTTTAATTTTTTGCTTTTCTGCAATGTGAGCTTTGTAATCTCCATAGTGTTAACCTTGCTATGAACTGCTAATTTCAGACATTGTACTTAAATATAGTTTTTTCTCTGTTTGTGTTTCCCAATCCTTCAATCATTCAGTTTCTGGTGCCTTTGTGGTATGGTACAAAGCTCTCCAACTTCTCACTTGCTAAAAGCCAAGCTGGCAATTATTAATCCACTTCAGAATAAAGCTCTGTCTTGCATAGGTTTGTGTAGTTACCATAATTTTTCCAAAAAGCTGAAGTACTGTAGAATCTAAATGCTGAGGAAGAGATATCTACTTGCTGTGGTTTAGGCCCAGACAGCAACAAAGTACCATGCAGCCTCTTGCTTACTCCTCCCATCCAGTCCCAATTTCCTTAGGGGATAGCAGAATCTCCAGTGAAATGAGAGGAAAAGGGATCCAAGGACTTTGTGGATCAAGACACAAAGGAGGACTCGCTCCCAGTTATGGTTCCAAGCAAAACAGACTTGACTAAACTTAGGGAAGAAAGAAAGAACAGTTTATTCTACTATCCACAAGAAACAGAACAGATAGGAAGCCAAAACAGCAGGATGATGAGAAAAATACAACCAGCACTTTAAGATCTCTCCCCCACCCTTCCTCCTGGGCTCACCTCATTGCTCCTGATATCTCTACCTCCTGCTCACTAGCACAGAGGGACAAGGAATGGGTAATGTAGTCAGTCCCTCATAGATGGTCTCTGATGCTTCTTTCTTCTCAGAGGAGGAGTGGTCCTCACATTCTTCCTCTGCTTCAACATGGGGCCCCTCCCATGGCATACAGTCTCTAACAAACTTCTCCAGTGTGAGTCCTTCCTAATAGCTACAGCTTTGCTCACAAACTCCTCCAACATGGGACTCCTCTGCAGCAGCAGCATTCCAAGCATCTTCTGCTGCAACGCTGTCCTCTCACAAATTCACGGCCTCCTCAGTGCACAGTCACCACCCGTGGTGTGGAGTCTTCCATGAACTGCTAACAAATCTCTGCTTCACCACTTCACTCCATGGGTAGCAGTACAGCTGTGATCTCCCCATAGGATGCAGGGAAGTCTCTGCTTCAGTACACCAGCTCATCTCTTCCCTTGCTGACCTTGAGGTCTGCATGGTTGCTTCTCTCCAACTCCTTTCACCACCACCTGGAAAAGGAGGAATCCTTCTCATCTGTCTGCTTAGGTCTAATTTGGAGCCGGGGAAAGTTTTGAGAAACTTCTTACATGAGTCACCATTACATCCACCTCCCCATGACCAGAAATAGCTCCACACAAACCTGTGACCCTACTGAAACATAGATAAGATGTTATCATGGAACTAACAGTTTTTTTCATGTAGATGTTGCTTGGACTTAGGTGTCTGGGGAAGTTCTTGGGGAAAATTGTTAACAAAATGCTTGCTTTTGTTTTCTGGTTTCCCTCTTGTGGCCTTTTATTGTGGGTTTGCATAACCCATATATTTAAAAGGAACCTTTTGCCTTTCTCCTGTTTCTATTAATAGGTTTAAAGGAGAAGAATCGGAGAATCTCAAGGGCTGGAAGGGACCTCAAAAGATCTAGTGCAATCTTCCCTCCAGAGTAAGACCAGTTAAAGTGATAGGAGCTCTCACAAGACAGCATCAATCTTCTTGTCTTTAGTTAATATTTAAGGATATTGAGTATCTTGGAGGAAAAACAAATCAACCTACCTCAAGACTATTATTTGGAAGAAAAGAAATCACTGACCGTTCACTCTTTGGTCAATCACCTTAAAAAGAACAACTGAGGGTATGGAGACAGAATTATGTTATTTTTATTGCAAACTCATAGCTATTGCACAATAGAATTTTTCCTTTGCTGCTTTTCTCCCTCACTGTACAGAGTAACAGAGAAAGTTTTTCAAGAATCTATACAATAGACTTTGAAATGAGATGGCCTCAGGAAAGGTAGGAGATATCTGTCTTCTTTTATCTGTCATGGATGGGAGAAAAGTGGTTGGAAAGTCTAATGGAAATAAGATATCTGCATTGCTGAAGGTGGAAAATATAAACATGGACAATCAGTCTTATTTGCTACTTGATTGCTGTGGCTACATGGGACTGTTCACCAAGGAAGGTATATACTGAATAACTTTGCAGTGGCAGGAGGACAAATTGCCTGGGAAGTGCCTTGGAGCAGAATAAAACGCCGCATATGCCCTTGCTCTGCCATTACCCCAAAGACAAAACCCCAAATCTTGCCTGTTTCACAGAGTTTCTTCCTCTTCCTAATTAAAAGTTGCTTTTGTTTCTGTATTTGGAGTGAAAACCAACAAAAATAGCTGTAACAAAATAAGATCCACAGGCGCTGCTTGCTGTTGTGGCTTTGTGTTAAATGAAAAGGCTGGGACTACCATGGCCCCAATTGCACAAGCAGAGCACCACTGGCTGTAACCAGTCCCCATGCAGCCTCCCCATTCCCTGCCTTGTTTTATTCTGATTCACTAATGTTCTGGGATTTTTAAAAAAACAGGAATGGTAATTTGGAAGTGAGGAGGAGTGTTGCATGCTGAGAGAAGGGTCCCAGTAGTTGGGGAGCAGCCCTGAACTTATCCTGTGACACGTCCCCCACATTGCTGCAATCCCAAGGGATGTTCTTATGCAGTGATGGCAGCTGCAGGCCTTGTGGGGTCAGGTGATCAGAGGTTCCCCAGTCTATCTGCATCAAGGGACTTGAGCCAGCAAATGAGGTGCTGCAGTGGCAAGATAATATATGTGGACACCAAGGCTGAATAGAGATGAAAGCAAGCATAGAGTCTGGGCCTCCAGTTACAGCTGTGTCCTGTTGTGGCTATGTCAGCATCTAATAAAGGCATTACATTTTCTACTACTCCACATCTCCTTCTTTTGTTGTGTACTTGCCCAGGGCAAAAAGCATCTCTACCCTCCTGCTCTTGCAATTGTGGTGGAAACAGCACCCTGGGCATCCTGGGCCTCAGTATTTGTCCCAGATTAGGTTTGTCCTTTCCTCTGGATCAGGAGATTCAGCCCTGGGATGCTAAGGCCCCTCTTTGGGCAGGTATAAATCAGTTCTGGCTAACCTCGCAGTCAGTCTTGGTAAGACTGTGTTTCAAGTTCTTTTCTCTTCAAGGTGCTTTAGAGACAACAGGTGATGCATCTTCTTTGAGCTTCGCTGTAGTATTGACAAGTTAAAATTCCCACAGGAAAAAAGTTGAGTCATGAGTCCCCAGATTCATCCCTGGTATCTCTAGGGCGTGCCTGCTATGGTCCTGATATGTGAAGGTGTACTATGTTTCAGCATGAATGTGGATAAAATGTCCTCAATAAAAGAAGACCAAATATTTGTTGTTGAGGGTAGCCATCAAATTGACAGATCATACCGTGCTGGAACAGCCATCAGTAAATATCTATATTGAGTCTGGAGATGACTATTTTTCATTTATTTTATTTCCCAGAATGTTCACACAGGAGATCTAAAACATATTTTCCTTCTGTCCCAAAGGTTCCCAATAGTTTATTGCTCTGGCCTTAGTCTTTTATTTTTCTTCTACTTATTGCTCCACCAGTTTAGACAGTGAGAGAATGTTATTGGTTTACGGTGCCTTTATAGCCTAATGCTGTTCTTGTGATTGTATAGCAACTAAAATCCTTGAAGATGTGGGAATTTTTCAGTCCAATTCTTTTGACAAATATCTGTCACTTGGTTTGCCTACTCATTCTCTTGTTACTGTTCTACACAAAGAAATGGAAAACTCCTGAAGCGTGAGAGAACCTACTTCATAGTGCTGGCATTTAGAAGGTGGGGGTGTATTGCATGATTTGGCAGCTTTGTGGGGAGCAGCTTATGATATTTCTGCTCCCTGCTGCCCCTCACTCCTCTCTCTGCCCTGTGCTTCACATTGCTATTCAGTTTTATGAGTAAGATTGTTAGAAAAATAACCTTTTCTTGATGCCTTATTTCTCAAAGAGATAGCAGATTGAGAATAGCTTACATCTGCCAGGCCAAACGAGCTCAAGCATATGTATCTAATGGTGCCACACAAGATAGCAAACTGCTTCACACTGGATTAGCTTCCTTAAGCTATTTAGGGCCTATTGTGCTAAGCCCTGTCTGTATGTACGCAGTCCTTTGGTGATCCTTGACCAAAATGCATGCAGTAACTGCCTGTACCCAGAGACAGCATCAGATGAGCAGATGGCTGAAATGGCTGGTTAGGCTGGTTGGACAGTTACTGTGTACTTGGCTACATGTCAGCCAGTAGCTAGATGTCTGCCTCTGCGATGGTATTGACAGTGATGTTCTATATATACATAGTAGTTGAAACCAGGAAAGATGGCAGTGACGTTGCTAGGATGTCAAAAGGAAACAGAGTCTGAACCATTGTCATGAGTCATTTTAGGTTCAGCCATGTGGGTGTTATTCTCCACCCATGCTTTCAATCTAAGAATATTATTGGCAATTGTATGGTACCAGTGATGGAGTATTTTTGCCTACATCTGAGTAAGACTTTCTGATTAAGATCGCTCTGTGGTGACTTCAGGTGTCATTGTTTGGCAGACTGGAGAGATCACTACTTTGGAGCAGGAAAACAAAATCTACTTATAGCAATGTAGACTGTATGGGATTGCTTGGGTTACATAGGAAAATGCTAATTTTGTGTCTGAGGTTATCTCTTTGTGTGCTCACAGGTGAGGCTGAGTGTTGCTTTTAGCACATCTGCTTTACCTTTGCGTGTTAGACAGCCATCAACTGTGACTGCTGCCTCAGCAGCTCGCTGCACTGACAGTGGCTGTGCTCCGTGATTCAGACCCACAGGGTCTCTCTAGACTTCTTTCTCATTTCTGAGAGGCTGAGTAGCCCCTGATCACTGTTGTCCACTTAAGTTTGGTGTAAGGTTACACAGATTGCATGATGGATGATGCTTATGAACACATCACAGTGTAGTATCAGGACTTACTTTGGGTTGACTTGGAAGTGGAATTCACAGAGGTGACTTGAGCAATTACTGCCCTTAATTCATGCTACAAACATTTTCCTAAATGTCTTTATCAGTGCTGGGGGCTGAAAGCAGAAATAGCTGTGACCGTGAGCTACAGACTGTAAGGAATGCATAAATTTGAAGTCAGTCATCTTATTTCATGCTAATGTATCAGGCTGTAAACTGCAGCAGGTAGATAACTCCACCTGGCAATCTCCTCTGCAGGGGTGCCAACACTGGGAACAGGGTAAAAAGGGCAACTGAAAGTCAGCAAAACTTTTGTTCTACAGAGAGATGGATGAAAAGGTCTTGCTTGTGGCTTGGGTTTTGAGTTTGCATAATGAGGGTCCTCTTTTTCTAGAGAAGTTAACATTGACCTTGATGTAGTCTTCTGATAAAATAATGAAAGCTAAGACTTTTGCCCTGGCAAACTGATAGCCTGTAGGAGTATCCTATGGGAGCCAGTGTTTAAGCAAATAGGGCTTGTAACATCAGGCAACAGCTGTGAATTTCAGTGCATTTGGTGAGACTGCCTTTAAGCTAATTATGGTTTGAGTAACTCTGGTCCTGGGGTAAGTTATGCCGCGTCATGTCCTTGTATCTGCTGGCATCAGAAGAGTGCCCTGTATTTGGTATGGCTTACGTTCCCAGAGTGCTCAGGGCTCCCATCAGGATGGTGCTGCCTCAGGTTATAGACATCAAAGCAGAGTCTCTCTGTACACATATTTGGCACAATACGAGGCTGGACTCGATGATCTTAAAGGTCTTTTCCAGCTGAAATGATTCTATGATTTGGTTGGCTATAGGATAGTTACACACTCACATATGAGACTTTTCCAGGCTTTGTTGGAAAAGTCTTCAAAGAATATTTGTAGCCAGCATTTGCTTTGAAAGCTGCTGCAGAGCACTGGCTCTCACAGGTTTATACATCCTTGAACTGTTTGCTTATTTGAAGATCTCACTCAGTGTAATACACTGTAAACAAGTGAACAAACACCCACATAATTACAGATCCCAAGAGAGAATAATCTGTTAAACAGGAAAAGTACTTGGTTGGTCACAGTTGATTTATTAATATTCCTATAAACTGCCTTTTTAGGATTGTGTAACATGCTTGGGAATGTGGCAATAAGATGTTGAAATGGGGAACAGACTTAGAGGAGTAGAAATGGAACGAAGCCAAGCCAAAATACACAGCGAGCCTTTTCCAGAGACAGGTCAGCAGTGATCCAAGTGTATTCCCACAAAATGGAAGTTCAGAAGGGAACTGTAAGTGGTGGAAAATATGACATGCTCAACTTTTGTTACAAACCTCAGTCACTCTGAGTTCATTGCAGGAAAAAAAAAAAATTCCCTGGAATTTAAAGCCCCTTCTTATTCTTTTTTCTTTTTCTCCTCCTATGTTTAAATATTCTGGGGTTAGAGAGACTAAAACTAGAAGAAAAAAATTAACTGGTTTTCTAATATGGAAATCTTTAATAATAAAATACTGTTGAGCTTTTAATTTATATAATTTGTCAGGATGAAATATCAATTTCTCCTTAGGTGGAAAACAACTCAAGGAATAAAAACTTTGTAGCATATGTTTCCATGTGGCTTTTATCTTTGTTTTGGGATTGAAAATACCTTGCTACCTTTTTGTCATCATGACTAATGTAAGTGATAATATAGACTGTCCCTGTGTAAAAACAGTGGCCCAGGTGTGGACAGACAGCACTTCTGGGAATGGCAATGGGGGAACCACTTGGCCTGAAGTCACTATTTGTGCTTAGCTGAACTTTGACAGTGGCAAGTATCATGAAAATAGAAAGATTAGTCTAGGTGTAACTGTTAGTGATCGATTTGGACTGACTGTTCCCACAAACCCTTGGTCTGGCTGTTGCTGTTTCTATTTCAGATGTGGAGAAGGGTATATATATCCCAAAAAGCTCAACCACTGCATCCAGTGTGCATACTGGCCTAATAAAGACATTTACAACCTTGCCTGCCTCTTCTTATATCTTGTTTGTCTGAGATGGGCTATCTCTTGTCAAGCCAGTCAACCATCTGCTGATAATCTTTCAGCAGAAGGTGGGACATTGTAGTAGTTTTGCCTGGGGCAGGTTTTGGTAGTGGGAGGTGCTACAGAGGTGGTTTCTTTAAACAAAGAGTTAACAGAAGCTTCCCCGGTAGCTGACAGGGCTCATGTCAGTTCTAAGATGGACCCGCAGCTGACCCAGGTCTGGCCAGTTAGTGACTGAGGTAATGCCTCTGTGAATAATGTGTTTGAGAAGGAGGAAAAAGTTGCTGCGCGGTTGCTGAACAGCAGGAGCAACAGGGAGTGAGAATGTGAATATAACATCTTTGCAGACACCAAGGTCAGTGGAGAAGGAAGGGGAGGAGGTTGCTTAGGCCCTGGAAGAACGACTTTCTTATGATCTGTGGTGAGCACCATGGTGAGGCAGATGTGCCCCTCCAGCCCATGGGGGCCACCGGGTAGCAGAGATACACTCGCAGCCCACGGAGGACCCCACACCAGAGTGGGTGGATGCCTTACAGCTATCCTCTGTGCATGTGTGGTCGTACAAGCTGTTCTCTGTGAGTAGGTTTGTGTGAAGAAGGTTTTGTGATGTTTATTAATATTTAGCTTGCCTTTCATTGGAAAACTATCTTTTACTGCACACATAGTTGTGTGTTGATGTGTAATCACAAACTCGATGGAAACTGTGCTATTGTTTTGTTTAGAAGCAGACTGCAACCATTAGGAAAGATCAGAAAACAGACTGTACGTTAGGAAAGATCAGAGAACAGCTCTTGACACTACAAAGAGAAAAGACAACTTAGTAGTACAAACATCAAACTTCTGGCAATGATTATGCTCCTAACTCAGGAACTAGACTCCTTAACACTATTAATGGAGAGAGACAGGTATAGCAGGAGTGTAATTTAGATAAGCTGCCTGACCCTAGGGAGGTGCATATGTCTCTCCCTCTTGCTGTTACCTACAGAGAATCTGACAGACTTATGGTAAGTATCAGCAATTAGGTCATATGAATATCAACCTCTGCTTCAGTTTCTCAGTTAATAAGGAAATCTTATATTATGCTTATTTGTGGGGTTTCATTACTGCTTTACCTCTTTGGGTTGTCCCTGCTCGTGATTTTCCCCCCCACAGAATAGGTCAGAAAGCCTTGCCCCTTTCCTGCCATTTGTGTCCAGTCAGATTGCCCATCTCTGTTCTCTTATCCCAGTGATAAGTTATTCTGTTGACCCAGAGAGATCATTGCATGTTGTACACTTGTTAAAGAGCTTCCTGGCTGGAAGCTTCTGCATGTAGTTTTTCTTGGAGTTGAAATGAAAGAAGAAACATACTTCTAAAGTTGATGATGAAGGATTCTGGAAAATCAGCTGATTTGAAACTTAAGACAGAGAAATTCCCTTTGCAGGCCAGTTGTATCAAGATGGTCAGCCATGTTAAGTACTCTGGTTCCTATTCTGTTACAATGAGAGATGTGAGATCCAATGTAGTCTCCTGGTTCATAAAGACCTAAGAAAATATTTGACAGTTTAACAACTGCCAAACTCATCCTGCCAGGGAGTTAACTGAGCCCTTCCTCACCCTGTCCTTGAGAGATTATTGTACAATTCCTCTCTGAGATCTTTCCTTTGAATTAGGTGTGTGATGCCTCCTTGGTTGGATTGCTTCTCAGTCACGCTGCAGATGTGGGAACTGTGACTGCTTGCAGTGCCATGTCTTTCCCAGCTGCTGCCACGTGCAATTTGTCTTCATCCTTGGTAGAAACCTCCTCTTCACCTAGTTGTGGATATTCAACTTTTTTGGGTATTTAACTTCTTTACTATTGTTGCTGCTTTACAGTTACTGCTTTCTGTACCTCTTGTCTATGCTTTTCCCCCCCACAGGTCCTTAAAATTGGATCTATTCCTGCTTCTCAATGACATGTTGCTAGTGTTCAGTGTGTGATGTGACTATAGGGACTAAAGGTTTGTTTTCCTGAAAGACATTTACTAAGAGGGGCTTGTATTTGCCTATTTGAATTATGCACACTGAGGGCTCCAGCTGCTCTGAAAAGCAGCTTCCCAGCTACATGCTGAGTCCATCATCCTTCGACTGCTTCCAAGGAGAGAGATGTGAGCTGTCTTTATTAGAGTTCATGGAGAAGTGAACTCTTGGAGAACACAGATTATTTCGAAAGAAAATTGCCCAGTTAGGTTGAAAAGCCTGAAATTCTTCACTTGCCATTCTGGGAAAAAGTATTAATTCAGATTCATTTTATGGTGCTGATCAAAATATTTTGGAATAGTGTGGTGTAGTAAAGTATGTAGTAGGAATATTTTGTTCTAGCTTAGGTCAAGAAACGCTTATGTCCCCTCTGCTCCCAATGCCTTATGAAATTTATGGTTTGACAGTCTCATGCTTCAAGTCTGTATAAGCATTGTTCCCTGGCTGACCTGCATTTCTTGTGCTAACCTATGATCAAAATTCCCATGAAACATATTGATCTGACAACAGTATGTTAGTGCAAACCACAGCTCTCTAAGCGTCAAAAACCAAAGAACGAACAGTTTAATTAAGCTTGGAGGTGTATGATTTAAATCACCTTACCTGTTAGATTTTTTATCTTTTTTTTTCCCCCAAGATAAATTAAAAAAATAGGGAAGGAATCTTTCATATGGTGTAAAACTGTTGATGAAATAGTATTCCAGCTGTGCAACTAGTCATCAAGCATCTTATGCCTAAAATGCCTTCATTTTGCAACTTGGACTTGCTTCCAGCTCCTTTTTTATCAGTCTAGAGCCTTACTAAGCTTCTCCTTGTTACAGAGGATCTTAAAATGGCTGTTTGTGGCAGGACAGTCTGCCAAAAGACCACAGGAGATTACTGCAGTTGACTTTTTTCTATTTTGTTTTGTGGGGCTTTTTGTGTGTTTTTGTGAGGAAGAACTTCAAAAAGTAACAACTTCTTGAAGTCTTTCTCATGGACCTTAAAACTAAAATAACAAAATGGATGTAAGGTGTCAAAAAACCCCAAACCTGTGCAGGTGTGCATAACTATGTGTAATATGGAAAAATAATTATGTATGGTCTCCAAGGTTGTGGTAAAAGCAGAAGTAAGTAAAATCCAGATCACACATGGGTTCATCTTTTGCCTTTTTTCCTATGGATCTCACCCTTGGTAACACATATAGTTCGTGGAGTACAGATTACATATATCAAGTGTCCACGTAGAAAATCTGTATGGCCAACACATCCTGACAAACCACAGCTCCTGCTGGGTGAGTTAAGAGTCTGTATTGAGGGATGAGGAATTCAAAACTCCCTATGAAGGTGAGTGTAAATCTTTTCCTCCTTTCATGGTTTTAGCTTTGCTGGTGGTTTTAATTTCCATTTACAGCCATTCATTGGAATTATATTAAAGTCTTGAAGTGCTGCTGCATGGTTCATTAAACCCAGGGTTTTTTTAACGGACTCTTTCCTTGCTGTGGTTTGTCTGGCTAACTCTGCTCACTGGAGTGATCCCAAACCTGCTGCCAGTCTTGCCTGCATCTGCAGTGTAAAGAGAAGATGCAACAGCTGTCAGTTTGCTTTGGGAGCAGTATCTCATACCTTCTGAGTCATGTCCTAAAGCTCAAAGGGGCTTTTCTTGCAATGCTTTCCCCTGTACCAAGCCTTTTCCCAAAGCAAGAACTCCGGGCATGTTAAACTTGAGAATTTTGTTTACTTTTTCATAGCAGTAATAAGTGGAGAGTGTTTCTGCATTATGTAATCATATAAATCTGGATTGTTTGATTTTTGGGGGGTTTTTTTGGGGTTGTTTTGTTTTGTTTTTTGTTTTTTCAAAAAGCCTAGGAACTACAACCCTGAGTGCTGTGGTGAATTTATCCCTTGAAAATTAGTACAGCCCATAAGGAGGAGATGGGATGATGATTGGTTAAAATTAGTTTCCCTCTGAGCTTCTGGCAAAGGACTGGAAAGTGTAATTTATGCAGCAGGCTTTCTAATCCACGAGGCTTCAATAATGCAATAAAAATATATTAGTAATGTAGATACATGTGGCTGAGGTTAACTGCATCTGGATTTTTCCAAATTAAAAAAAAAATCCTTTTGCTTTGGCAAGCTATAAAGGTCGTCTCAAGGATGAAGTCTATAACAGGTATCTCAGCTTGATCAACTAATCCTTTGGGAAAAAGATTTTTGACTTCAAGAGGCAATAGAAAACTGTCACAAGCACCTTGTATGCCTACTGAAAATAAAGCCTGAATCTGGTCTGAGATGATGGAGTATTGTTGCTTGCAGTCAGTGGGCCTTCTTGTCTTTGTTATTGTAGGCTGTAAAACACAAACATCTGGCCTGCATAGGTAGACATGGAACAGTGCTGGTGCCAGGACTGCTCTGTGATTTGTGAGGCTGTGCCTGACCTAGTGAGGTGCATTACCTCACTGTGCTGGGCAGCCAGGTATAGTCAAAAATTACAAACTCCAATCCATATAAGCCTTTTACAAAGCCATTTTTGTGAATTGTTGTCTTGCCCAGACTGAAAGTGTTTCAGTGCACTTTAACTCTTACAAGGCACAAAATCCCCAGCAGTTCATACTGGTCCATGCTGCCATATTCCATGGCTGGTAGAGGAAGGGACATCTTCAACACTCCTCTGGTCGCCCCTTAGCACAACTCGAGCTGCACCTTTGTTTGCTCACCTGTGGTGAGTCCACATGATTGTTTAGAGCCCATGTGCCTGGCAATGTGGCAACCACTGCCAGGGCAGTTTGCCCGCTTCACTGCAGGCTTGGGGTCATCTGAGGATGAGCAGTGTAACCCTGCATAAAGCCCTTCCTATGGTGCAGGGATGCCATATGGGGTTGCTAGCAATCACTTCATGTACCAAATAACATTACTCAGCAGCAGAAAACAAGAAGATATCACAGCAAGCCAGCTATGTATCCAGAAATACAGGACTATATACTTTTTCAGCCTCATTTACAGCTTGTGGAGTGAAGTTTTAGAGTTGCAAGGTGTTGTTGTTAGTCAAAACAGGAGGGCAAATGTGTATTCTGCAAAAGGCTTCTATTTTTGGAGGGCAATTGTTCATTTTAAGTTTTGCTTAGCCTCAGCTTTCTGGAAATGGCTCAACAATCTGAGAGGTATTCATACAAACCTTCACTAAAATAAAACTGGCTAACTATGAATACTCAAGGCTTTGCTCTAGTAGAGTAAGTTGTCTTCATGCTACTCAAGACAGTAACACTATACACTTGCACATCTGAGCATCCTGTCCACAAGTATTTGCAATAAGCTGGTAGTGATACTTATTTTGTAGAATGAGATATTTTTTTATTCCTCTTTGTATCATCCAAGATACAAGCTTCAAGAACTGCTTCATATCCTCTTATCCTCTGTGCTCACATTAGATCTGTCTGTGAATGTGACCAGATAATTGGGCTTCTGGCCAATAAAGCTAATATTTCAGAAAAGGGCATCTTGGGCAACGTAAACTACCCTCACAAGGAAAGTCTACATGTCTAAAATGTGTAATGCTTTTTAATCTTCTGCCTCTCCATGTACTGCCAAATTTCTGAAAGAGAATCAAGCTTCCTAAACCACCCTTTCCAACTGTAAATTATTCTTATGTATCTAGCCAGGAGAGACAGACTATGTAGTTGCTGGCCTGTCTGAAATATATATATATATGTATATGTGTGTATATATATATATATATATAAAAATCAGGTAATTATTAGTCTCTGTAAACAATTCACAATCAGCTAAAAGTATTTTATTCTGATTGTATGCATGACAAATTGAATATATTAAACTTTAATCTACTCCTAGCAGAGCAGAGGAGCTAACATTAAATAGAAAATTTAGAATAACTAATAATATAATCCTGGAGTTTGTGAAGAACCTTTTCTTCCTTTACATCCCATATCTTATTATTTTTAGTCCTGAACAAAACATCACACAAGGTGATTGTGATTGTGTTCAGCTGAGAAATAACACTGAAGGAGTATGATAGATTTTCTTCTTTCCACCTACATTTACTACCATTCACAGATATATTTTTTTTTCCTCCTCCTTTGGCTTACACCGCTTTTCCAGTGAGGTTTATGGAGTTAGAATCATATACTTGTTTTGATTAGAAAAGATAATAGAGTCCAACCACTAACCTGACACTGCCAAGACCACCACCAAGCCATGTACCTAAGCACGTCATCTACATGTATTTTAAATATCTCCAGGGATAGTGACTTCACCTACCAGTGTCTAACTAACATCACTCTCTCTGCAAAAAAGTTCTTCCTAATCTCCAATCTAAACCTCTCCTAGTGCAACTTGAGACCTTTTCCTCTTGTCCTATGAATTCTCACTTGGGAGAAGAGACTGACACCCATCTCACTACAACCTCCTTTCAGGTAGTGGTAGATAGTGATAAGGTCTCCCCTCAGTCTCTCCTTCTCTAGGCTAAGTAACCCGAGCTCTCTCAACTGATCTTCATAAGACTTGTTTTCCAGACCCTTTACCATATTTGTTGCTCTTCTTTGGACATGTTCCAGCACCTCAATGTCTTTCTTGTAGTGAGGAGCCCAAAACTGAACACAGGGAGANTTTGCTCACCTGTGGTGAGTCCACATGATTGTTTAGAGCCCATGTGCCTGGCAATGTGGCAACCACTGCCAGGGCAGTTTGCCCGCTTCACTGCAGGCTTGGGGTCATCTGAGGATGAGCAGTGTAACCCTGCATAAAGCCCTTCCTATGGTGCAGGGATGCCATATGGGGTTGCTAGCAATCACTTCATGTACCAAATAACATTACTCAGCAGCAGAAAACAAGAAGATATCACAGCAAGCCAGCTATGTATCCAGAAATACAGGACTATATACTTTTTCAGCCTCATTTACAGCTTGTGGAGTGAAGTTTTAGAGTTGCAAGGTGTTGTTGTTAGTCAAAACAGGAGGGCAAATGTGTATTCTGCAAAAGGCTTCTATTTTTGGAGGGCAATTGTTCATTTTAAGTTTTGCTTAGCCTCAGCTTTCTGGAAATGGCTCAACAATCTGAGAGGTATTCATACAAACCTTCACTAAAATAAAACTGGCTAACTATGAATACTCAAGGCTTTGCTCTAGTAGAGTAAGTTGTCTTCATGCTACTCAAGACAGTAACACTATACACTTGCACATCTGAGCATCCTGTCCACAAGTATTTGCAATAAGCTGGTAGTGATACTTATTTTGTAGAATGAGATATTTTTTTATTCCTCTTTGTATCATCCAAGATACAGGCTTCAAGAACTGCTTCATATCCTCTTATCCTCTGTGCTCACATTAGATCTGTCTGTGAATGTGACCAGATAATTGGGCTTCTGGCCAATAAAGCTAATATTTCAGAAAAGGGCATCTTGGGCAACGTAAACTACCCTCACAAGGAAAGTCTACATGTCTAAAATGTGTAATGCTTTTTAATCTTCTGCCTCTCCATGTACTGCCAAATTTCTGAAAGAGAATCAAGCTTCCTAAACCACCCTTTCCAACTGTAAATTATTCTTATGTATCTAGCCAGGAGAGACAGACTATGTAGTTGCTGGCCTGTCTGAAATATATATATATATGTATATGTGTGTATATATATATATATATATAAAAATCAGGTAATTATTAGTCTCTGTAAACAATTCACAATCAGCTAAAAGTATTTTATTCTGATTGTATGCATGACAAATTGAATATATTAAACTTTAATCTACTCCTAGCAGAGCAGAGGAGCTAACATTAAATAGAAAATTTAGAATAACTAATAATATAATCCNTATATATATATATATAAAAATCAGGTAATTATTAGTCTCTGTAAACAATTCACAATCAGCTAAAAGTATTTTATTCTGATTGTATGCATGACAAATTGAATATATTAAACTTTAATCTACTCCTAGCAGAGCAGAGGAGCTAACATTAAATAGAAAATTTAGAATAACTAATAATATAATCCTGGAGTTTGTGAAGAACCTTTTCTTCCTTTACATCCCATATCTTATTATTTTTAGTCCTGAACAAAACATCACACAAGGTGATTGTGATTGTGTTCAGCTGAGAAATAACACTGAAGGAGTATGATAGATTTTCTTCTTTCCACCTACATTTACTACCATTCACAGATATATTTTTTTTCCTCCTCCTTTGGCTTACACCGCTCTTCCAGTGAGGTTTATGGAGTTAGAATCATATACTTGTTTTGATTAGAAAAGATAATAGAGTCCAACCACTAACCTGACACTGCCAAGACCACCACCAAGCCATGTACCTAAGCACGTCATCTACATGTATTTTAAATATCTCCAGGGATAGTGACTTCACCTACCAGTGTCTAACTAACATCACTCTCTCTGCAAAAAAGTTCTTCCTAATCTCCAATCTAAACCTCTCCTAGTGCAACTTGAGACCTTTTCCTCTTGTCCTATGAATTCTCACTTGGGAGAAGAGACTGACACCCATCTCACTACAACCTCCTTTCAGGTAGTGGTAGATAGTGATAAGGTCTCCCCTCAGTCTCTCCTTCTCTAGGCTAAGTAACCCGAGCTCTCTCAACTGATCTTCATAAGACTTGTTTTCCAGACCCTTTACCATATTTGTTGCTCTTCTTTGGACATGTTCCAGCACCTCAATGTCTTTCTTGTAGTGAGGAGCCCAAAACTGAACACAGGGAGATGTTCACTTCCCTGGTCCTGCTGGCCACAGTGTTACTGATACAAACCATGATGACATTGTCCTGCTTGACCACCTGGGCACACTGCTGGCTCATATTTAGGTGGCTATCAATCAACATCCTGAGGTCCTTTTCTGTCAGTTAGCTTTCCAGACACTTTTCCCCAAGCCTGTAATGTTTTGATCCAATGCCTTCATTACCCTCAGCTAGTTTGTCATAGATATTAAACATAGAGGTTATACATGGTATTATATATTCTTTAAAGAGATCTGGATAGTGACAAAAATAATGCATGATCACTATCCAGAGATGACATCAACAAATACTCACAGGCCAAACTTGTATCATGGATTTAACATTTGCTTGCATGTGTTTCTGTGTGTAATATCATACTGTTTTCATTCTGCCTTTTTTTGTCATACGTTTTAAGCAATATTTAATTTTTTAAGAAGTTTTCTTATATTAAGAACAGACAGTAATAGAGTGTGTATTTATTTACTTGCTGCCATTTTCTCTTCCTTTGGTGTACTATTGTTTCCACTAAGTTTTACATCATGCAGATTTTGGTCTAACTGCAGGCTGCCACTAGAAAAGGCAGTTCTGCTCTCTCTCAATTCCCTGTTATGGAAACTGGCTGGTCAGTGTCTGGACAAGGAAGGTACTGGTTAATTGAATGTATTCTGCACAAGACCAACCCCCTGCAACAGCAGCTAGTGCTGTGGGAAGTGAGCAAGCTGGACCTGGTGGAATTTGAACAATGCTTTGTGAGGATGGCAAATGCTGCAGCTCCAAGGGGGATCAGGAAAGGAGCTAGACTTCCCCTCTTTGTGGATGCACATAATTGTTGTATATGTTCATGCAGAGCTCCAGTCTATTTCATTCCTCTTAATAGAGGTATTTCACATTTTCAGGGTTTTCACATCCTCTGTACTATGAAGTCTTTAAACAAAATCTACGCTCCAGCATATTTTCAGCTCAAGACCAGATATTCCATTTCAGTTGGCAATTGCAAACTCTTTTGTATCTTAACTTTTTCTCCTTACAGGGAATACTCTCTGTATGCCTGAAGTTTTACCCATCTGTATTCCATGAGTCAACTTTCTCTGCAAAATCTTGATTTTAGATTCAGATATATTAATCAATGTAGTCGTGTCCTGTTTGCAATAATAACCTCATCTAAATCCAACATAATATTTCAGTCAGTGGATGTATCTAGTTCTTGAATTCTGATATTTTTTTCTTTCTATAACTGAAACCTCTCACAATATGTGTGTTTTTGACTGGTCTTTGGTACATTCTTTTCCTTTTCACAGGTTGATGTGAAAATGTCTGGTATCCCTGCAGATGGAAGTTTTTCTCCATTAGCTGGATACTCTGCCTATCTATGCTTGCTCCCATGTGTGTTCCTTACCTCCTTCAAGGCTGGGCTGTTCACCAACTTTGTAAAGTAAACACAAGTTTCTTGTGCTACTAGCTGTCTGAGGGTCTTCCCGCCAAGATCTGATGAGATCCAATGGGTACATTCCATATGTCTGATCTTTATATTTCTTCTAAGTTTAGATCCAGCAAGTTTTTAAAAATTGGGGATTTCTGGTCTCTGTTAAAACACTGAGGTGACTAAAAGACTTTGCAAAAAGCCTATAATGACTAAGAGACAGAATAATTACAAAGCCATGGCTACTTTATGCCTTTTTTTTTTTTCTGGTTGATTGGTTGTGAGATGTTTTGGTTTGGGGTTTGTCTTTTTTTTTTTAAGTCTGTGCTCTGTCACTAAAAGAATATGTCCCTGTTGAAAACTTTCCCTGTTGCATTCATGGAAAGTTCAGGATGCAAAAATGTCCATTCTCACTGCACATTGTTGTGGTTTTTTTTTTTCCTTTGGCTTCTCTTTTTTTTTTTTTTTTAAAGGATTTTTTATCTCTCTCTACTCCAACTCTGCTAACTAGGCAGTACAGTTATGTGTCAGCTAATAGAAAGTGGGCACCAGAACTTATGACTTAAAGGAACTGTTGATATATTATATATGATCATTAGAATTAAGTGCCTAAATTGGAAAGAAAGCAGAGTCTATCCTTCAAAGTCTTCAGCTCAAAGCTCTGTATGACTAACTAAACCATTTAGGGACTAAGCCCTAAAGGCTGGATAACCTTACAAATTCTAAAATAATTTTGTAGCTCTGCTATTGATTTCTGGAAGTGGAAAGCCAGAAATTTGCTTATGTTTGCCTGTAAACTTGCAGGCATATGGTTAGCTTTCCAGGAATTGGCGTCACAGGTTTCTAAAGGACCAAATAAAAACTGAGAAAGGACTTAATTATTCAGTTCCTTGTACCATGACTGGTGCCCGTGTCTATTACTAAACATTATGACTTTAAAAAATGACTTGAAACTAATAAAAGTAGGGGTAGTTTCCATAAAGTAGTCTCTCTTGCTTTTCCACTGAACAGACACAAAAATACTTTGGCTCATGTTAGATAATACAATGAAAGAGAAAATGTTTTTTTCTTTGATCTGTGGAGTTTGAACCAGAATGTAAACCAGATGGAGAAATCCCAGCAGATAATTTTCCCTTTGTTTGACCATTGAGGGCCATCAGTCTAATTACATAAGCTTAAAGAGTGCTTGAACAGCTACAGAATATTAACAAAATGAGTTGGACCGAGAATTTTCTTGTTTGAACACAGTGGCTACATGGAAATAACTTAATGATATGCCTATCATATTGTCTAAGGAAAGGCTGAACTGTGTAAAAGACATTTCTCTCTTAATGTGGATCTGAAACAGAGTGACTGGGGGCAATTTGTGGAACCCATAGTCTGACGTGCTTTATTTTTAGTTGTCCTAAACACTATAGACAGCTCAGTTCTTCAATGTCTGCTACACTCTATAATTTTGTCTTACCCTTCTGCAAACAATTTTAATAAAATGTGTATTAAATTAATCCCAGTTTTACCAAAACAGTTTCAAAAGAACATAAAACAAATTATAAACTGAAGGAGAACAATCCTGAACTACAATAAGCTTGTAATAGACTGTTCATCAGATACATATGTTCCATTTTTTGGGCTTACATGCTGAATGGATTTTGTACAGAAACATCTATGCTGCAGAAAAAATGCTGGTAGAGAAGCAAAATATATTACTCTGTAAATTTTAAAAACAACTGTTAAGTTTTCTTTGGAATATCTCCATTTAAGACCAATGTACACTAGCATTTAGTTTTTAATTTCTTAGCACTTCGGTAACTTAGGTATACTTTCAATGTACTGCTTCTAAAATCCGTAGCAGCATTCTCATTGTCCATCTGCAGTCAACAATGAATGGCAAAGTCTCAGATTGCTTTACTAGTGTCCAGGATCGCTCATACCCCCGTTCAACCTCATCAGACATGAGTGTCCTCAATTCAGATCCTGCTGAGGTATCTTTTGGTAAACATTTATATAAATGGAACTTGCTCCAAAGCTGTTGATGTCTGGCCTGTCTCTGCTGTAGCTGTGTAGCCACACCTGTAATTTTCTGATTAAAGATTTAACCAGTAAAGACAGTGACTCCCATTTTGGTAGCAGGCACGGACTTTTGTCGATCTCGGTAGTGACTGGAAAGGCAAGTGACCTCTGTTTTAACAGATGAGCCTATTGGAGATAAGGAGACTGTAGGGTTATGCTGCTGTACCTCCATTAGATTAATGGATTTATTGCACTACTGGCATAAACCACTGTCGGAAAAGATTTGAAGTCAGAGACAATCCTGCATGGTCTAAATATTTCAGTTCAATCAAACATTTTCTACGGTGTGTCTGTTGGCATCACGTAGTCTTCAAATCTTGGAGAGGTGATCACAAGCAGGCAGATGTACTACATTATAGAAACTGCCATGCTTGGCACTTCAAGGTGGCGTCTGTTGTCTGCAGGAAGAAAAAAAAAATCTTTGCTTTGATAAAGCTTTCTGATCCAAATTCTGTAGAAAGCTTGTTCACCTGGAAAGGCTGCTGCACGCTTAGGTGTTAAACTTGTCAGTGCAGGGAGAGCTACATTCCCTCCTACAAGCACATTAGAAAACTTATTTGCCTTTAATATGATCTTGACATTTATTTTGGAGACTCGTTTGCTTATATGAACATAGGGGTTCTTAATGCAGTTGTTCTTAGCTCTTAAATTCTTAGTAGTATGTGGATTGCAGAATCTGACCTTTTTCATTAAGAAATAAAATTTATCCTGCCTAGATCCTAATAGACATTTAAGAAAGTCTGTGTTCCAGTAAACCCTGTTCTGTTTAAGTAGATGCAAATGACACTAGCAGGTGGCTTAGTGATCCAATACAGACAACATTTGCATACCTATTTTGAGCTGTTTCGTGACTGCTCTTGTCCTTGCAAGTGAGTTACAGTTTTAAAGGTGCTGAATATGAATGCAGGACTTAGTCCTTAAATTGTGCCAGGCTACTGGTTTATTAACTTTAACGAGCACTTTAGTAACATAGTCTGTCCTATGAAGCATAAAAACTAGAGACTGAAATAAATAACTTGTCCAGACAATCATAGATAAAGCTTAGAGCTCAAAAGTAGTTTAGGACCGTATTTGTTAAATAGATGAGGGATATCCCCAACCCACTGGACAAGAAGGCAACTGCATTGTATCCGGTTGTCTTAAAAAAGATACATGATCAGATGTCTGCTTGGAAAACAAAGTTAGTTTTGAAAACTAAGCATGAAATTATAATTATCTTTATTTTTACTTCTGTCACTATTTCTGCAATTGTTACCATAAGACTGAATTACAAATTTGGAAGTGCTTTTCCTAGGTGCTATTAAAAAAAAAAATGTTCATGCTACTTGTAGTTTTTCCATGCTGGGATAACATAGAAACTCGTTTTGCTGGTTTACTTGGTTTTTTTTGGTTTTTTTTTTCTGCAAAATCCTGGTATCCTCAGATTTGCAGTGAAGAAAAACAGGTGGCAGTTCAACAGGGCTAAAAGAAAATCAAGTTTTTCAACTAGAATACCAAAGAGACAAGATAAATGTGGAACATGAACAAAACATGTAAAGCTTCTCATACTTTCTCACCTTTTTCCAGAAAATATTTCTTCTATTATTCCTCCATTCTTTTTGTTCAGATCTGCATGATTTAAACACTGCTGCAGAGCAGGTTTTGGTAGTCAACAGAGTTATGAATGTTTTGATCAGACAGTGGTTTTGACGTTGGTCAAAAAGCTTTTTGTGGCTTTTCTCTTCAAGATTATAAAGCTATAGTACGTGATAATTCATTGGAGGTTTTTGACAAAGTCCCAGACTATATTGCAGTTTGGCCCAGGGAGGGTTTGAGATTAGTCACCACATCTTTGTTACTTTTTCTGTCAGCACTAGGACCCTAAAAATGCAGTTCATTTTCTACCCTTCCCATTGCTGCAGTTGGGCATCAAATTCAAAGGGCAATTATAAGAGGAGGGCTTAATGAAGAGTAGTGGTCACTGCAAGCTCTTTTTGCATTTCAGTTTGCTCACCCATTTGCATAAGGATAAAGGCATTAAAGTAGGGTAGAGATGTGGGTTCTGGTCCTATATGTCACCAAACTGTCACACGGTTTTGGGGAGGTCACTTCATTCTCTTTGCTATCCCCTTATTGCTTACAAAATGGGAATGCTGGGCTCCACTTTCCTTTGGGGAGTGGCATCAAAAACTATGGATATTGGTTTCTTTATGAGAGCCTTAGATGAAGAGATTTTCTGCTTTGCATTTTGAGACGTGTTGACCTTAACTACTTATTAAGAAAGAAATGAAGATAAAGGTAGATCATGCTACACAGCAGACACGTCTGCTGAAGTGCCTGCTCTCCAAGGTCTGCCTCCAGCACACTATAACTACCTATAAAAAAGATCCAGCCAGTATCATTTGATATTCTTTCTTGTTTTGAAGCAACTGTAATATATGATGTTAATATGTGGGTAGTTCTAACCAGTCTCAGACTATTTATATACCTCTAAAGTGGGTGTGCTTTTGACTAGTTATAGTGTACTTATGGGAAGGATCTGTCATTCAGGCAGATTTGTTTGTAAAAATGGTGCTTGAAATTAACGTCTTCCAAGTCACGATTCAAATTACAGTCCTTCTGCCAAGAATTTGTCTTGTCCCTCTCCTTCCTGACCCATTGCCTGGTGAAACTTTTGAGCTGGATCTGTTCAATACTGAAATGATCTCTAAGACCTTGTCAAGGATAGGACATACAAGTCTGTTTAATACTTTGTAAAATGGCTATATTTAATAATTTCTGATAGAGTATAGGGTAGTTGGGGCAAGATTAGTGTATAGAATAATTTTAGCAAAGTTGAAGATAGCAGAGTTCAAAATTAGGTTTCCAAAAGGCATTTAATGATGGGAAGATTATCTCAGGCTGTGGCTCTGAAGAACTTTATCTCCTTGAAGTCCTAAAAGAAATAGAGGTAGATTTTGGGAATCTCCTTTTCTGTTTGAAGGTATGTTTGTGTGTTGCTGCAGCTTGAATAGTGGAAAAAATACTTATGCCACCAGTACTTTGAATAGATTGTCTGTGCTGCTGAGTCATAATGTATTTTTCATATTTCACCAGGTCTCTTTTGTTGCATATGTGGCTTTTTTTACTGCTTAAGCAACCACAAACAGAGGAACTTTTATTTTCCCCCTATATTATTTGATTCCCAGATTCCCACACAAGTTTGCCAAGTGTTAAAGGAAACAATTCACTGCTTAGGCATTGGGTGTTTTTTAATCCTGCTTCAGTTTCTCTCAGTTGTCTTCAATTCTTCTTTGGGATTGAAGCTAGCTCTCTCTTTTTTTTTTTCTTTTTATCTTTTTTTTTTCCTGCCTTTTTTGAGTTCCAATGTGTGTTTCACTACCTTGTCATTTCTTTTGGCAAGTTAGTGATAGATGGATTTTGGAACACCTCTGCTTGTTAATTGACCTTCATAAATTAGCCAAGGTCACTGGCTTTTGAATGAGTGCAATGTGCAAAAATAAACACAGGGACAGGAATAAAAATGAAAGACAAATATTGCCCTAGCATGGTAATTGTCTAATATACATTCAGATGTAATATCTGCAGTATAAGTCTGTGGTGTGGCCTATTAGATATTGATTCAATAAAAAGTTTCAAACTGTATAAAGATTTAAATCTTTCCTGGAAAAAAAAAAAGCATTTTTCTTTGTTATTCAGTAACCTGCATCTCGGTTCTCAAGTGTATCCTTGGTCTACCCTATAACTTATTTGTAACACAAGTGCAACATAAAAGCTGAGTCACTGAGCTGGATTCTAGTGCTGTTTGTGCTGCTCAAATATAGAACAAAAAATTTCTTGCTTCAAAAATTTTTCTGGCTTCAAAGAATATACAATTTATTATTTTCAAAATTAATATCATGATTTTTTTTAATGTAGTACACTACAAGTGGTGAAAAAATGACAGAAATGGATCTGCAATGACTGCTGAGAGGCAAGAAAATTGGATATGACAGGATGTTCTAGTTCGCAGTGTACATAAGCCTAACACTCCAAGCAGCTCCTCTAAAGTCAATGCAGTGCATGAGGACACATTTATGTATCTGGATGTAAAGAGCACAGTTTCCCCAGCAGATCTCTTCCTAGAAAAAAACAACCAAACCCAACTCTCATTTAGAAAGCAATTTTTTGAAGTAAAATTTTTCAGAATAATTTTTTTTTAGTGCTTGCATAATCTCAGAAAATAGCTGAAAGTGCATACTTTTCAAAAACTATTATGAGTGCTGAGGTGTGAGCAAACAGGAGAATTTGTCTTAAAGTTATGAGAAGCTGAAGATAAGGAAATTCCTAATCAACACCTTTTCTCAGCCCTAGCCACAAATAGGAGAAAAGGATAGTTTGTGAAACTTACCTTAAAATCTAATTAAACAGCTATGAATATATGTGCCTAAGTAGATATTTGCAATACACTTACAATATTTTTGTACATGCTTTAATGATTCAAGCATGTAATGAAAAGCTGTGCTTAAAACTAACATTTAAGTGACTTAGATCTGATTTTCAACAATAATATTGGCACTCATGAATCTTTATTTCCTTGACAGTTAATGGAGCATTCAGTCCTAGACCTCTGGAGCATTAACATTTATGAGGGCAATTTTTATTTGTGTTTAAATGTTATTTAAAAATGAATGCTGTGTTAAATTGTACATGCGTGAAGAAGCAACATTAAGAATGTCCTTTACCTGAGCATTTCTTTTGCCTTGCTGCCTCCTCCACATATCAGTGGCGCAAAGCAACCTGAACACAGCAGCGATCAGGGAGTTTCTTCTCATGAGTCTATCCCTTTGCATGGTGGCAGATAAATGTTGGGAGCCACAGATCTCCTGGAACCCAGTGGAAATGCTGCAGCTGCGTAATGGTGACACCTTTGCCAGCGTATTTTGCCATTTGTCATGTTAGAGTGATTCAGGAAATATGGAGAGACTGTGAGCCAGAGTCTGTTTGACTAGTTTTGTTCTGGTGGCTTCACTTACAGCTCCTCAAAGAATGAGCCTAGGGAGGGGAGCTGCCTAGTGTTTTCTTTTCCTTTTCTAAACAGTACTATGCCCTGCTTATAGTTTTCATTTACCTTGACTGAATAAGTACGAAAGGCTTATCGTATCCTTGACTTCTGTGAGGAAAGTTTGCAATAAGATTTTGAAAATACAGGTGCTAAATCCTGTAACAGACCTGCTCATCACCAGGTTCACATGGAAAATAAGAGAAAATAAGAACATTACTCAGGAATACCTACTGGAGTGTGTCCTGAGATGGGCAACAAAGCTGGTGAAAGGTCTAGAGAATAGATCTTGTGGCGAGCAGCTGAGGGAGCTGGGGATGTTTAGCCTGGAGAAGAGGATGCTGAAAGGAGATATGATCACTCTGTACAACTGCCTGAAGGGGAGTTGTAGTGAGGTAGGGGGTCAATATCGTCTCTCCAGTAGCGAATAATAGCACACAAGGAAATGGGTTCAAGTTGCACCAGGGGAGGTTTAGATTGGACATTAGGAAGAACTTCTTCACTGAGAGGGTTATTAAGCTTTGGAATGGGTTGCCCAGGGAGGTAGTGGAGGCACTATCTCTAGAGATATTGAAAAGATGCATAGATGAAGTACTGAGATACATGGTTTAGTGACGGGCTTAGCAGTGTGAGGTGACTGATTGGACTCGATGCTCTTTTCCAACCATATCAATTTTATGATTCTATGATGCACCCCATCAGTGACAATACGCTTTCTGTAGGACGGCAGCCAGCCCTGGAAGGTCACATGGAAGGCCAGTCCTCTGAAGGAACTAGTCACAAATAGTCTCACTGTGCAAAAGGCCCATGATGATCACACTGTCCATCAGGGAAGACCAGAGCAGGGTTGTTATCAATGCAGTTTAAAATACTAGCATGCTGTGCACACAGCAATGGATGATAAAGCTATGATGTGCATTTTCCCTCATTTTACAGACAAGTTTGTGGCAATAACAGTAATGAGATGGATCATGCGTGTCTCCTTGTTTACTTGGGAATGCCAATCTACAGTATGCCTGCAACACTGATGATGGCATCATCTCTAAGGAGATTTTGGCACAGAATGTGCCACATTCTCTTTCTCCTGTATGGCATGAGAACCCCAAGTGGTCCCTTCTGAATAACAGTGCTCTGTTTCAGTGGGAAGTGACTGAGAAATGACCAAATCACCCATGCATGCAGGAGGGGCAGACATTGGTACTACCTTGTTCATCAAGTCCACATCATCTGAATCAAGAAGAACAATTAACGAATCAGCGTAACACACTTTTTTTTAGCTTCACTGTTGTTCTTTCTGCCGGATTTCAACTTCCTGCTGTCAACCTTCATAGTGATCTTCATGAGTGGGTGGTAAAACTTGCCTTTGTAGCTATATCTTTTTTCTGAAAAGCACATGAACTTTTGGGGATGTTTGCTAATTGACCTCAGGCAGTGGAAGAGCATAGAACATTTCAGATCTTAAAAGTTAAAGGTCTGATAAAGTGATAAGCAACTGGAAACAGTGGGTATGATGGAGAGTATTACCCTGGTTGTAACAATGGATGGAGCAGTAGTAACACCTATAAATAAAATTATAAGTGACAAAAGACAAAGGAAAACTACATTTCAAGGGGATTTAAAATAATTTTTTAAAACCTGGCCCCGATTGTTTTCTCTCACATTAAAATCCCACAGGAGCAGATTTTGCAAACTGCTACATGGTCATCTGCAGACCTCTCCCAGACTGACTCATCACAGAGGCAGAATCTCTCTTTCTGCTCTCCAAAGAATACAGATTATTTTTCCCTTCAAAGTGGGCAGGCAAATGCCTGAGAACTTGTTTCAGGTGCCACCCTAAGGGTCTTACCCTCACCTTACCCCTATCTTCAGTTAGCCTGTTTTCTTTGGAGACATCTTCATAGCTGTCTTGGTTTGGAAACAGTCTCCAGAATGGAAAATGGAAAGATATGGAAACTATGCAGCCTCTAGACCCTGGGCTCCACAGGTTATACAGAGAGGGAAAGTGACACAATAAAGACAGGTAAAAATTGGATCTGGCTTAGATGCAAAAAAGCCTCTACACAGTGGGAAGAATGCTAATAACTGGCTGCTGGCTTTCTGAGCTGCCCTTCTGAGGTTGCAAAAAAGCTCAATAAAACAGCACTATGCTATATTAACATTTTTTCTTTTTTATGATATGATATTTTTAATATAACGTTTGGCAGCATGTGCCAAGAAGCAGAGCTTTTCACTGAAATGTGGGACCTCAGAAAAAGTCTGTGTCCCAAAGTGGCATGTTGTTTCATGACCTTTCACAGATGTTTCATTAATTTGTCATCCTGAGCTACAGAATTGCTTTTGTTAGGATGGAGAAATAGCTCTGTGCTTGCAGAGCTGTTGGTGACATGACTCATGGTCCCGCTACACAGACTTGGACCAGTGTAAATAGCTGGATAGAGGGAGGGATATTTTTTTCGGTCTGTTGTGGTAACAAAGCAGGGAAATTGCATTAACCTTTTCTTTTTATTCTTCCAACCAGTGGTAAGAATCTTAAATATATTCATAATAAAAAGAAGTGATGATTTGCAATAAAGATTTATTGCTTTACCAGTTACATGCATTTCTCCCTTGAGATTACGCAAAGAACAACTAGAGTTTTTAAAAAATCTTTCATAGAGTCTAGGCAAAACCAGGTAACAAAAGCAAAGCTCAAAACAAATGATGACATTGTGAAAGAATCTGTCTGTCATCACTGAAGAGTCCCTACAAAATTATCAAGAAAGCATAAACTAGATTGTCTGGGATTTATTACTTAACAAAGGCTCATTGTTTTAAAATCCAGTAAGTGTTTTTCAAATACATGTCCTAGAAAAGGAGGGAAACATTCCTTCAAGCACTTGCTGAAACTCTCTTTGGACATTATGGAGCCATCTCTGTTCCTTCTTAGGAGGCACCCTGTAGGCCAGCCATCTGAGAATTGCCTTCTTGGCTGTTCAGGCTGCAGGACAGAAACTGAATGGTCTTCAGTGACTGAAGACCACTGTAGGTGCAGTGACAGTACAGCAAAGGAGAGAGAATCTTCTCTCTAGGGGAAAAGTTACACCATCCTTACTGTTACAGACATAGCTTTAGTCCTACTCTAAGACAAGTCAGCTCTGATGCTAACAGCTCTAGCACCTTCTCAGCAGCATACTTATATTGCTTCTGGGACCCTACTGCCCTGCATTTTGGGGAGGGCTGAAGATCTGGCAGTCATTGACACCCTCAGGATGAGCAAATACCTACAGCAGTAGGTCTAAAGAGTCTTCCTGTAGGTGCCCTCTATGCTTTTGCTGTTTTGAACTAGAAAGGTGTATTAACTAGTTGATGCTCCCAATAAGAATTAGTATATACTCTTCTGCCCCTTCATATTACTGAGAGATGGGAATGATTGTGGAATTGCTGAACTGCAAGTAAGGCAAAACTTGCCCTGACAGCCCCTGCAGCAGTGATGCACAGGGCAAGAGCTGTTTGACTTAACCCTTGCAGTCCTGGCCAAGTTTGCAGGGTTGTCATCAGAAGTTGTGCCTGATGTTGGGAAAAGTAACCTTGCATAATTAAGGGCTTGTCTGGTCAGACATCAATCAAAATTGCGTGGTAATTTAATTATCAGAGTTTAGTATTTTAGTTGGTCATTTAGCCCATCTACATTACATAGTGGGCTTTTCCTCAATACATGCTGCAACTAGAAAAAATAATTAAGCTCTATTGAATATTCTAATTTGTCATTTGTCAGGGCTGCCTCTTTCTTTCTGTCTTTCTGTCTTTCCTGAGACTGTCCTGCTCTTAGTTCCTAGGAGGATAGAAAGCAAAGCAGTGAGGCAGGGGTGAGAAATCAAGTGGGGTGAAATGTCATGTTTGTAGCTATAGGGGTCGCTAAAGTTGGATTACAACATATGAATTCTGATGCTTCCATTCCTTTTTTGTATTGATGTAATTTTTCAGAATTAATTCTGATACCAAATAAACAACTAACTCAGGAGTCAGAGCAGGAACTGAGCTGTGAACCAACAAGGATGACATAAATATTTGTCTGTTGCCAAGAGTCGAAGTGAGAGGAAGGGGTTGCTCTAAGGAGGAGAACAACAGCAATCACAGCACATCCTCTCCATGGCATCTACAAAGCTCTCCAGCTCCATCACCACTAGTAATGACCTGTGTGCATTCAGTTGCCCAAAATTTATGTGTCAGGGATGGCGGCATGTTGGTGCTCTTACTTGGTAGCCAAGCACATCGTGTATTTTACAGTTCATTTACAGTTTCTGAGGTAACTAATGCTGATTTGTGTCCTTCCACTGTTAAATCTTTGTGGTGTCAAGATGACACGCCTGCCCCCAGGATGCTATTAGGACTGGGCATAAACACAGTCAGCTCCCCACAATGTGCATCTCTCACCTTTACAATGTCCCTTTAGGACAAAGTAAAAGCCCATTCATAGTCTGCCTCTCAAAACTTTTAAATCCTTCCTATCAGAGGCAGTATGGCAAGGAGAGCAATGAATGTAGGAAATGCTTCAGTGGCTGTCAGACTCTTAGTTGTAGAGTCTAGCCTTTCTCATATCACTAGCAAGCAGAAATCAGAGTACAGTGTGGTCTTTTTTGAGAGAGAGGCCTCTTGAGAGCAGGATGGACCCTATTCATCCCTGCTGCTCATAAGGACTCCCCATTCAATTCTTGAAGCTGCTTTTGCAGCAGCCACACCAGATAACCAAGAACTCTAGTCTGGAGAACTTGAGTGTGAGATGTCTGGGACTGTTTTTAGCTGTTTTGCTATGCTACATTCCCCTTGCAGCACAGCCATGAGCACTCAGGCAGCATTGTGCTTGAAGGAATTTTTAATCCAATCCTCTGGAGCTTCTCCCCTAAGCAGTTAGTATTGCTATGTGAATAGATAGTTAAGAAAATGCAAAAACAGAAAGCAAGCCATAGGAACTGCTGTGGCAGGTCACACAAAAGTCATTCTGTTACAAGCAAAACAAAGATACTGAGAGGCATACAGGGATGTTTCTTGTGGTATGTGCTCCCAGCTTTTTAGCTTCTGGCTGCTTAGGGACATTCTGTTCCAGTCACACTGCAGCCTGCATCTCCTGGCACTACTTTGGTCGCACATAGCATTGTCGTTACAGTGACTCCTGGGATTGCAAGTATGGATGAGTGCTTTGCTGTGTTTATCAGCAGGAAAACTGTTGAAGGCAATTTTGCCTATGAACTTGGCATGCAGGTGTCGTTGTCTGCAGTAGGGAAAAGATGAGAAGAGTTTTAGTTTTGAGAAAAAATAGAAAAATCATAGGGAAAGAAACAGAAAAAAAAAATCTGATTAATTTTGCATCTGTTTTTACTTATGGGCTATGCTCTCATGTTGACAAGTTACCTCAGAGTCAACATTCAAATGTAACACGTGAATTATTTTTAACTCCATCTTGGTAAACATCAGCTATCTGCTGCTGAAATTGCATTAGCAGATAAGTTGCCAGGTCAAGTGAATTCATTAACTGACAACAGTAAAAACATGTACAGGACAGTAATCATCAGAGAAGGAGACAATTAAGACATTCCAAAATGCAAGATAGCACAAGCTAACCTTTCCTCAGTAGAAAAATGAGTCAATATGACTATGAAACTCTTCACTGATCTGTGTCACCTCAGACTGGCCTCCTTGATTGTAAATTGGAAGAAGTGTTCATCTGAGCAGGATGAAAACATAGCTGCACAACATAAACGTTTCCCTGCACATCCACACACCTGTATTCTCCCCATTGCTGGATTTATATGAACAAGCTGCCAGCGCAGCTGCCTCTCAAGCAGTCTCTGCCTGTCAATACACATTTATTGACAAAGAATCTGCATGTCCTACATGCACAAGCATTTTGGTGGATGTTGTGTGAGGGATGTGACTCTTAAGTTACCAAATCTTTTCTTGTAGCACATCCTTCATGCTCAAGAGCATCCTACAAGTCAAAATAGGCAGTCTCAGACACGGCCCTTTTCATAGCCTGTATGTTCTGTAACATGTTTTTTTAATTAGATGGTAAAGAAAACTAAATGATTCCTTCCTTCCTGCTCACATGGTTCCCCTTAGAACCACCTTCTTCCTACCATCTCTCTTCCTCTTCTTTCTCCAAAACAAAGAAAAATTCCTTATTTTGTTCACGATGCTGTTTCCAGGCATGCTGCCATGCTTCCAGAAAGTGATGGTGAGCCTCTATTAGCATATTTCAGACTCAAGAGACTGACTACACCTTTCAAACATTTTTTTTTCCAGTACAAAGAGCAGCATTTCTGTTGTTCCTTATACTTGCTGCTGCCAGCAGGCTTTGCAGGGTCCCCAAGAGGTGTAACAACAGGCCAGGGCATCTCAAAGAGATGGTGGTTTCATTTTTATTTTGCTATATGTGAGATAGTACCAATTCTGAGTTGCTTCCCGTGCCCACTCTGCCATCTCAGCTGTACTTCATAGGGAAGTTATCAATAATTTTTTTGCTAACTACAGAAAGAGTTGCCATAATTTGCTTTCCTTATGGCAAAAGAACTACTGAATATCCTAGCATAGGAATATAATGATTCCAACTTACTTTAGGTGGGCTCAGTGGTTCAGATCTGGTTCTCTAGTAGATGGTTTTGCTCAGTTAGATTTGTTTAAAATCAATTACTATCTGGCAACTAAATGGCTATAAACTCTTCTGAAGGAATAGGCAAGGAAGGAGAGGCCGTGGGGCAGTCTTCCACGTTAGAGAGTGTCTTGACTATTCTGAAGTCAATGATGGTGATGGTAGGGTTGAGCGTTTATGAGTAAGAACCAGAGGAAAGAATAACAAGGCCAAAATACCATGGTAGGGGTCTGTCATAGACTGCCCAACCAGGATGAAATGGTAGTTTAAATTTTCTGTATACAGCTGTGAAAAGTCTTGGAATTGTGAGCCCTCGTTCTCATGGGGGACTTCAGTTTACAGATATCTGCTGGAGATACAACACAGCAGAAATAGTGCAGGAGATTCCTGGAGTATATGGAAGATAACTTCTTGACACAGTTGGTGAGGGAAGGTGCCTGGTGTTTATAAACAGAAATGGACTTTTGGGAGATGTGATGGATGGAGGCCATCTTGTGCATAGTGATCACAAAATAATTGACTTCTTGATTTTCAAAGAAGTACGGAGGGAAGTCACCAGAACTGCTCTCTTAAACTTCCAGAAGGCAGACTTTGACCTGTTTAACAAGCTGATTGACAAAGTCCCTTAGAGGCAGTCCTAAAGCACAAAAGGGTCCAGGAGAGCTGGACATACTTCAAGAAGGAAATCTTAAAAGCACTAGAAACAGCTGTCCCTATGCACAAAAAGATGAACCAACGGGGCAGAAGGCAGTCCTGGATAAACAGGAGACTTATACTGGAGCTCAGGAAAAAAAAAAAAAAAAGAGCTTACGACCTCTGGAAGAAAGGATAGGCAACTCTTGAAGACTACAAGGATGTTGTGAGATTATACAGAGAGTAAATTAGAAGGGCCAAAGCCCAAATAGAACTTAAACCGGCCACTGATGTAAAAGACAACAGAAAATATTTCTATAAATACATTAACAACTAAAGGAGTTCTAAGGACAATCTCCATCCTTTAATGGATCCAAAAGGAAGCATAGTGGCAAAGGATGAGGAAAAGGCTGAGACACTTAATGCTTTCTTCACCTCAGTCTTCAATAAGACCAATTGTTTTCCAGATACCCAAACCCCAGAGCTGGAACACAGGGACAGTGACCAAAATGAAGCCCCCTTAGTCCGAAGAGAGAAATGATGTGTGACCTGCAGCTCCAGGTCACAGCACACAAGTCTATGGGGCCAGATGAGATGCACCCAAGGGTGCCGAGAGAGCTGGCAGAAGTGCTTGCCAAGCCACTTTTCATCATCTACCAGCAGTCCTGGCTCACTGGGGAAGTCTCAGTGGATTGGAGGATGGTAAACGTTACAGTCATCTACAAGAAGGGATGGAAGGAACTACAGGCCTGTGAGCCTCAGTGCTTGGGAAGGCTATTAACAGATCATTCTGAGCACCATCTTAAGGCACATACAGAACAGCTAAGGATTCAGGCCCAGCCAGCATGGCTTTGTAAAGGGCAAGTCCTGCTTGACTAACCTGATCAGCTTCTATGAAAAAGTGACCCACTTAGTGGATGAGGGAAAGGCTGTGGATGTAGTCTTCCTGATCTTCAGTAAAGGCTTTGACACTGTTTTCTACAGCATCTTCCTGGAGAAACTGCTACACATGGCTTGAATGGATGTACTCTTCATTGCATGGAAAATTGGATGAATGCACAGATCCAGTTGGTGGCCAGTCACCAGTGGTGTTAACCAGGGCTCAGTGTTTGGGCCAGTTCTGTTTAATATCTTCATCAATGATCTGGATGAGGGGATCGAGTGTACTCTCGGTAAGTTTGCAGACATCAAGTTAGGCAGGAGTATTGATCTGCTTGAGAGCAGAAAGGAGCCACAGAGGGACCTGGACAGGCTGGATCACTGGGCCAAAGCCAATTACCAAGTGCTGCACTTGGGCCACACAACCCCTTCCAATGCTGGGAGTCCTGACCGATAATAAGTTAAACATGAGCCTGCAATGTGCCCTTGTGGCCAAGAAGGCCAATGGCATCCTGGAATGCATCAAGAAGAGTGTAGCCAGCAGGTCAAGGGAGATTCTTCTCCTCCTCTACTCTGCCCTGGCGAGGCCTCATCTGGAGTCCTGTGTCCAGTTCTGGGCTCCTCAACTCAAGAGGGACAGAGAACTTCTGGAGAGAGTCCAGTGCAGGGCCACCAAGATGATCAGGGGACTGGAACATCTTTCATACAAATAAAGGCTACGGGAACTTGGGGCTGTTTAGTATGGAGAAGAGGAGACTGAGGGAAGATCTTATTAACATTTGCAGACATCTAAAGAGTGGGTGTCAGGAGGTTGGGGCATCCCTTTTTTCTACTGTAGCTAGCAACAGGACAAGGGGTAATGGGATGAAGCTGGAACCCAAAAATTTCCATTTAAATACAAGAAAAAGCTATTTTACTGTAAGGGTGATGGAGCCCTGGCACAGGCTACCCAGCGAGGGTGTGGAGTCTCCTTCCTTGGAGGTCTTCAAGACCCACCTGGACATGCTCCTGTGCAACCTGATCTAGGAGAAACTGCTTATGCAGGGAGGCTGGACTTGATGATCTCTAAAGGTCCCTTCCAACCCTATCGTTCTATGATTCTATGAATCTGCGAATGCTACAGGCTTGAAGATGTGTAGCTTGAAAGCTGCCTAATAGAGAAAGACCTGGAGGTGCTGGTCAACAGCCACCTGAACATGAGCCATCACCGTGTCCATGTGGCCAAGAAGGTCAACGGCATTCTGGCTTTTGTCAGAAATACAGCAGGACCAAGGAAGTGATTATCTCTCTGTACTTTGTACTGGTGAGGCTGCACCTCGAATTCTGTGTCCAGTTCTGGGCCTCTCACTACAAGAAGGACATTGAGGTGCTGGAGCATGTCCAGACGTGGACAACCAAGCTGGCGAAGGGTCTGGAGAATCAGTCTTATGAGGAGTTTCTGAGGGAGGTGGGGTTGTTTAGCCTACAGAAGAGGAGATTCAGAGGAGACCTTATGGCTCTCTGTAACTTCCTGGAAGGAGGCTGTAGCAAGTTCAGTGTCAGTCTCTTCTTGCAAGTGGCAAGTCATAGGACAAGAGGAAATGGCCTCAAATTGTACCAGAAGAGGTTTACATTGGAGATTAGGAAGAACTTTTTCCACAGAGAGTGTTGTTAGACACTGGCACAGGCTGCCCAGGTAGGTAGTAGAGTCACCATCCCTGGAGATATTTGAAAGACATGTAGATGAGGTGCTTAGGGACATGGTTTAGTGGTGGGCAGTGTCAGTTTAGTGGTTGGACTCTATGACCTTAAAGGTCTTTTCTAGCCAAAACAACTCTGTTATTCTATGTATTGCTCTTCTTCCCCAGTATCTACATGTCTTGTCAGGTGCTGCTATTCCTCTTTAAACCAGAACATCTCTCTACTGCAGGATCTTTTGACCGGTTTTTGCTACTAATAGGTCAGAAGTTAAGGAAACTTACCTAAGTGCTTGTATTTCACATATAAGTTTTACTCCTACTAGAAAAGAATGTTTGATTTATACATAATGAAATATATGGAAATAAGTGGGGATGATGGTGATGCAGGGAGATTATTTGAGTCAGGAAAACAAATTTTCCATTCAGTTTTCAAGGGCTCTATAGGATGACATAGTCTTTTCTGGAGACAAAGCAGTAATATAGAATGCTTGTTCAGAATGAAAATGAATAATGTGCCAAAAGATTTTGATTAGCCAAAATGTTATGCTTGGAAATTTACATCATTTCTTAATCCTGTTCCATAAAATATACTGCCATACGTAAGTGTTGAACATTACATTTGTAGGAATTTGATCCAGTTTAACACATAGTAAATTAGTTACATGAACACTCCTTGCTTTGTGTTACTCTGTCTGTTCCCAATACTCTGCCTGTCTGACATTTCACTCTGTCCATATCTGCCATTCCTGACATATAAAACTAGAAATTCAAGATGAGGAAATTAGGACCACTGTGGAATATTCTACTTTCACTTTTTTAATCAAGAATTATGAGTTTTGGCTTACAAGTATCAATAAAGAAGAAAGATGATAAGAATTCATTTGTAGATGACACAGAATATGTAACTGCACAGATTTACAACATGAGTCTCCTCAGTTGTGTGGAGTTACAAGGCTCGTGTCCCATTTTCAGGGTCAGGTCAAAGAGAAGAGCAATGAATTTGTTTCTAATACAGCAATCGTATCAGTCAGAAGTAGGCAGAAGTTTCCCAGGTGATCAAAGTACATTTTGAACCAGCTGACTTAGGGAGCTAATATTAATTTTGGGGAGATTTGGGTCAGATATGAAGGGATTTAATCCCCACATAATTAATCCTCCCAAGTGTTAGTTTAAATGGAGACTGAGCTGTCAATTACAGCATCGCTTCACTGCACAGTAGAACTTCTGAATTACTGAGGCTTAATTTAGCTTGAAAATTTGTTAAAGCACTCTGTTATTAGCTCAAATAAAATGGAAGTGAATGAATTGAGAAAGGAGTAGTCGGGTTTTTTTCTCATTTAGGATGAATCTCTTTGACATGAGTTCTGTTTGAGGACCTTGCTGAAGAGTGGATCTTGGTGATTTTTTGTGGTTTTTTTTTTTTTTTTTGTCAAATATGACCAAAAATGCAGATTCAAGGCAAAGAAAAATATCCTTGAATTTGCCATTTTATAGAATCAGCTTTTTAACCTGGCTGTGAAGGAAATCCAGATGGTTAGTGTCAGCATTTTCTCCTAAAATCTGTTTGCTATTTTGAAATAAAATTTAGTTTTTATACCTGAAAAACACTTTGAAGACCCTACCACTTTATGCACTCTCAAAACAAAACACTTCATCTCAAGTTTTCCAAAACAGTCTATTTAACCAAAGACACAGCATTATGGCTATTAATTTCTATGTAAAAACTTAACAGTTTCATTTCAGTAAAGTCTAGAACAAGGCCTTTCATTTGAGGGCTCACTGCTCAGCCTCAAGTGCCTGTGATTTGTGCAGCACTTCTCCAGGAGTCTGACAAGTCAAGCAGTAAGAGGAGACCTCCATAAGAGCTGAGCTGTGAACTGACCTAACAGATCAAAGAAAACTTTCTCATTCAGTTATGAAGATTGTTCTATTTATATCCAAATTTGGTTAAAATTCATTACTTTTGAGCACAATTTCACACAACAAATGCTTTTTCAGACTCCATAAGGATTACATAGCAATATTTTAATAGCATTAGAGAAGACAATGGCATAAACAGCCACCTTAAATTACCAGAAGTTTTCTACTCACTAATAAATACCGTTCACTCCTGGCTGATTAAATGATGAAGTAATTTATCCAGTTGAAATGCTCAGTCTTTTGCCAAGATTTTTTTTGTGTTTATGTGCTCGATCGATCAAGAGTATAAGGCATGCTAAGATGAGAATCTGTCCTAGGTTTGGGATAATGTTTCTCATTTCTGAGCCCTACTTGGTCCCCTGGTTTGCTGCTACTTGGTGTAAGGGCATTTTCAAAAGAGAAGAGTTAAGGTGCAGGGTTGCTTTCTCAACCAGTCAATGTATTCAGCCTTCTGAGTCCTTATTGTGTTCTGCTTGCATCACACTTTGTAGCATACATTTTCTTAAGAAAAAAAAAAGAAAATCCCAAGATGGCAGCTATGCTTCATATTTCTTTGGTCAACTTCATGTTGGGCATTTATCAAATCCCTTTCGAAGCAATTTTAAGGTTCCTGTTTTCAGTAAGCACTGGAGCAGATCTTTGTGCTGTACTACCCTCTTTGTAATATGTTGGCAGGTTAGGCTGAATCTTTCTACTTTTCTGTCTCTGAAAGGTTTTGAAGGATGTCTGCCTCTCTTTTGGTGTCTGCTCTCCCTTTTCCTCCTCATGACCGGCTGTGAGTATCCCATTGGCACTGAAAGGTCTCAGAAATGTACCCAAACCTTTTCTCAATGGCAGGGGGAATTTGCTCCCCTGCCTCCGTGTGTAGCAGAGAGGAGATGATTCTATGTACATGGGCCACTGAGCTCTTTGGGGAGGAAATGCTGGAGGCATCAGGAGGTTTTTGCTGCTAATAGGAAGTAGCAGCTCAGCAATTGCCACAGGCAGGTCATAAGAGCGATCAGCTGCCTTATGATCCTAGTGAATAAGAGCACTAGACTAAGCTAATGAAGTTTTCTCTCTGACCTGGGATAGCTGAACGCTCTGCTCTCCACTAAGCAGATCAGAGCTTGGCTATGGGATGAGGGCACGACATCTCTTCTTTGCCAAACGGGAGTACCTGGCCACTGTGCATTGCTTGCAGGGCAGCGCTCCATCAGGAGCTTGACAAGGAGAACATGCATTCCTCAAATGAGTGTGTCCATCAGCCAGATGCACCCTTCTGGCCTAGTACTTGCTGCTTGTGTGCAAGAACATAAAAAAGTTGCTGTGTCAGTCCTTTTCCCTCTCTTCCTCCTCCTTATTTATTTCTCTTTTCTGAAGTTTAATGAATTGTAGCCAGTTTAATAAAATATGACAGTAAAAATCCTATGTTACAATTCATTGCTTTTACTTTGCACTAGTAACTTCTGTGGTTGCTAGACAAATTGAGGACACAGCGTCTCTGTAGCCAAAGGCATCATTCTGTATTATCCATTTACTTTTAAGGTGTTTGGTTTGTTTTTTTCACTGCTGATTAAAGCAACCTTAACATTTATAGAGACATAAAAAAGTTCGGTTTCTTAATTTTGTTCCACTTCATCCAAGAGCCTTTGGATAACTTCAGGACAAAGGTTAAGAAAAGCATGGAACATTACTTTCCTTTTAATCCTTAGATCCTTCAGCTGACTCTACACTTTGTTTTCATGCTGAAGGGGAAAAAATATTTTCCTGGCAGATTCAGAATGATTTTTCCATTAATCTTTTCTTTTGGAACCAAGATACATTTTTTCACAGAGATCTGATGTGACATAATACTGTACCTGGAATTTCACACTAGAGAAAGTGGAAAAACATTCTTACCACAGCAAGCACTCACAACTGGGATACAAATCCTTCAGTAAAACCAAGAAGCCAAAAGGGCAATTTAAAAATGGGATAGGAAGGGAATACAGGGCATAGCCATTTCCCATAGAGAGGAAAGCTCCGAATTGTTGCATTTTTTTTATTAAAGCCCTTTAAAGAGAAACTGATAGAATATGGTATGTAGTGGTGCAGACCAACAATTGTCTTTCTTGAGAGTTAACAGTTTGAAATTCTGTTAATTAAAAAGAAAAGCACACATCAGGGCAGAATCTCAAAGTGTAAATGTGAGGAGCAATAAAAATGTTTCAGATTGATGCAATTCAAAGCAGAATAGAAACTGCTTCTGCAATTAAATGCATATGTGCATGATCTTGGAATTTTGAAAGTTGATAGAATCCACCCTTCTCTCTATTTTTGGCTTATCAGTGTTTTCTTTCAACATTTAAAGTGTTTTCTTCTAAGCTCAGAGCTGGAGCATCTCCAGGCAGTTTGATTGTCCAGATGTGGTGTGGCTTTCCTAAACACTTGCAGTATGGTGAAGACATGATGGATTTTGCTTGGAAGCCAATGAAAAGAAGAGAAATATTTTTGAATTCTGACTTGGTTTTCAAAAGGACTTGCTGGAATGTATCTTGAAAAATTCCCAGGCCTCAACAGACAAATACATCTGTCTCAATAAATGTGTAATGATGGTTCTGCACTGAGTTTGTTTATGGCTGCCTGCACATTCACAGGCCACAGCCATTCTTGAGTTAGTTTTGCACCCATGGTAAAATGCAGTAAACTAACTATTCAAAGGACTTTCATTAGAGTATTAGATGGCTGCATTTCTCCTTAAGCCTGATAGAGGTCTGCATTGGGCTTCTTGGTACTACAAATTCCCAAATAATAGTGTAAAGGAGATACATTTAACAAAAAAAGTCTTTCTGTCAAATGCTTTTCCACCACGAGAAAATGTCTTGGTTGGAGTATGTCACAACTGGTGCTTACCTGAAATGCAGTTCCCCAAGCTCTGTTTTGTCCACTCTGTCAGTCAAATTTGTTGTCTTCCAAGAGTAAACTTGATGTAGCGTGTTTCATACCCTGATGCCACTTTGCTATCACAGTATCCCTGCAGCATCACATCCCTGGTGTGGAAGGGACCAGAAAAGACAGCCCTTTCTTCTCTTTTTCATGGCTCTCTGGTGGTACCTGTCCTATTAGCAACACTTATTCCTGGGGAGCAATATTAACTGAAATGACATTCCATAAATCCTCTAATCACAGGATCTGCTTTTTTTTAGATTGATTTGAATTTTCAATTTTGTATTAGTTCAGCTCCTAAGGAAAGACTAGATAGCCCTAGAAGCCGACCCCCACCACTTAGCCCTTACATATACACAGTATCTGTTTAATCCACAATCATGCAATGCTTAATTTAATGCTTCATTGAGTATGTTTTCAGGATACAGGGCAAAACTAGCCTTGGTGGAAGTGAATACCAACTTCTGAAACTCTATTTCTACTTGCATATAGCATACTTGAGTTTGGCCTTACAATTCTACTGACCGTATCATAGAATCATAGAATGGTAGAGATGGAAGGGATCTTTAGAGATCATCTAGTCCAACACCCCTGAGGTTTAGTCCACTGAGGCAGCCAAGAGGGTACTGGTGAATTCCCTGTGGGACGGCACTTAATGGACTGGAGACACTTGCTTACACAAGGCTGGCACAAGATTGCTTAGGCATGTCACTGACAGCTACCAAAGAAGGAACCTGAAAGACTGGTTATATGGGAGATTTTTGCTATCATAACTAATTTTTTTAAGCTAGTTGGTCTTCACTCTACCAGGGAAACACAGAAAGTATTGGTTTGTGCTCCATTGTCACCTGTACAGGCAACATTTTATGGCGCTGGCATAAAGGAAAAGTTTCCAGCCATAACAGCTGCTCCTGTTTCAAAATACCCACTGACAGATGAGACGTTTCACGTGTCAGAGGGCTGTGAGCTGTACAGCTGCAAGCAGCCATTGCTGTTGTGTGCAGTGCCTCTGCTGAAGCTGGGCTGTAGAGAACGTGCATTGAGTCATACTCTTCATCTTATGCTGAGGTTCTACACTCTGCATCCCTCTTCTGAGAAACTCATGTTCACAGCGGGGATGCTGCTGGAAATGTTCCATCTGTATCACTCAACACAGGGCCCAGTAAACCTCCTCCATCCAACCCAGCTGAGAGGCAGCCACTTCCTATGTATGAGTAATGAAAAGGTTTTTCTGACATGAAAAAAGAATCTAATAAATCTCAGTCCATTTGCTGTATGCCCTGTGCTCCATGTAGGCTTACTACACTTTATTTGTGTGATTCTCTGACGAACTATTTCTAAGAACCATAAGTGTGAAAACAAATTGGAAAGTTATATGAGAGACAAAACCTACTGCCTGTGTTTGAAATCAGTCCCCAAATCTGTGGCTGCCTAAACCTCACTCAGATGTTATTGTATGGTTATGGATTTTGGATGTTCTTTTTACTGGAAGCAGTGAAGCCAACATACACCCATTCTGCAGATCTACTAAGGCAAAAAACAACTGCATAACACTGCTGAATGCAAAAGATGGTGGAAGCCTCTTTTGGCAAAGTCCATTAGGCTCTATCAGTGTTACAGTGGGTAAGAAAAAGCAGGGGAGCTCACATAAGGTTGCAGCTCAAAGTAGAGCCATAACTCACAAAATCAGTAGGAAGAGAGACAAATATTCCTCAGTAGCACTTTTCCTTTCTCCCTTCCCATGTGTTCTCTCTTTTAATTTTCCTTACCCTATTAGTTTTCCGCCTCTTTCAGTCTAATTTTATTTTCTGTCTAGAAAGAAAGAAGGTGATTTTGCTTTGTTCACTGAAAACACTGTTGCTGTTCACTGAAAAAGCTGTTGCTCTGCTGGGAGTGACCAGGGAGCAGCCTGAGCAACGTGCTTGTATTGCTAGGTATCGTTATCAAGTTAATTATAGGCTCTTTGGTTTTGTAAGAATCTTTAAGCTATAAAACAATGGTTTTGTCTACTTGTGAACCTTACAAATCCTTCACTGTGACCCCATATCCTGATCAAATGTCAATACTTATTTTCTGAGATCCTGTTGTAAATCATTGCATACGGCTAATATAAGAGTGTTACAAGCTACATTTGACTTTAGGAATGCCAACATTGCAGTAGCATGTGAGAAAATCCAGTGTCTGTTAAAAAAATAGTGCTATGCCGTTCTTGTCTACATTAGCAACCCTTTGTACTGGGAAGATGTAGTGACCAGCAACTGGCACTCATGAGATGAAGGACGTTTTCTCCCATTTGCATTTCCTCTTCAGCCCAGCTTCATAAAGGGCCTTTGATGTCATGGATTGCCTTCTCTAGCTACCTTCTTTTTGGTATTACATCACCTTCCAGATCCTGGTTTTATTCATCCATGTTGACTGGCACGTCAGGACCGGTGCCTTGCCCTACAAGTCTGTAACTCCCTTGTGACCTCAAGCTGGATTAATCAAACTAGTTTTCTCCTCAAGAGCTGGGCAACATCACCTCACATCCCTGCAAGAAGCCCATTCAGATATTGGATACTGCAGACCTGGGCCATTTTCACTTTGTCTCTGCAGGTTCAAGAAGCTGAAAGATCTCTTGCAGGTCTGTGCTTGACTTTCCTTGGACTGAGGGACGCCTATCAATTTTGAGTAGGATGACCCTTCAAGTAACTTTTGCATTTTAATTCACAGTCTAACTGCAGAGATTAGAACTTCCACAATTTTTTATCCCAAAGAGCTCTCAAACTTTAGGCTGGGATCCTCTACTTATATTTAACGTGTTTAACATGCTGTTGGATGGAGTCTGCAATTTGCCCTGTAATTCTGTGCTTTCCCCAAACATTGATTGTACATTTACTGGAGCTAAGACTGTTTCTCTGTTGCTGCTGAAGTACTGTTACTTGCTCTCTGATTTCACAGGTTATTGGTATTTTTATCCTCCTATGGTTGGTGGGGTTTTTTTTCATCTTTGTTGCTTATGCTCAAGGTTTCCTCTCTTTACTGAACTGTGAATTTTGTTTTTCAAGTAGGTATGGTCATGATCTCAGATATTAGTTAAGCTACATACACAGATATAGATACAAATGTGCAGGTGCACACACACGAACATGCGCATGTTGCCTAGAATATGTGATCCAATGCCAGTGACTTTTTCCCGTCTCATTGCTTATCCCTGGCTGCAGTTCATAGCAGTTCAGCTCATGGATTATGCCCTGCTAGAAGACTCAAAACAGACTTTGAGCTACTGTCCTCCACCAAGTTTCCGAATAGTACTTCCAAACTTGCTGTACCTGCAGCAACATGGTCTAACTCCAGGAGGATAATCCTAAGATCCTGGGTTTCTTTGCTATTCCAGGAAATTACATTCATTGTGGGCCCTTTCTTTCTGTATTCATCTCTCTCTGTTTAAAATTAATCTTTTGGTTTAGAGCCTTCTACTGTTTATCTGCTCTCAGGTCTACAGGGTCTTTGCCTGGTTTCCCCAACAAACTTCAGAGCAAGGATGACTTTATTCAGGCATGTGCTGCCTCTATGTAGCCCTTCTCAGTACTTGCATCTGAAGGAGCTCACCTCAAAGAAATGCCACTCTAGGGCAGTACTGGCACCATGTCTCCTGTGGCCATAACTCCTCAAACTTGTGGGCATGTGCTGTATTGCAAATCTGCATGAACCATGATGTGCAGTGGATCTGATCACATGGCAAACCCTGCATCAGCTATAGCAAGCCTTACTTAACAGGCTGCAAGGCTATTGCACTTTCCAGAATATCTGCTTACAAATCATGTATAGCTTGGTATAGTGCCAAGGCTATTTATTAGGCAGCTGAAAGATCTATATGTTGGTCTGTATGAAGACCAGGTGACTTTCAAGGCAACCTCTTTTCCAAACTTTGCATATAACCTGGGAAGCAGCTGATATTTGCAGTCTCCAACCTTTTTTAAAAGGCCTCTGTATCCTTTGTTTCAGGAATTGAAGCCCTTCCCATCAGCACTTTCCAGTCTGAGTGCTTCCTAAAACCTCACATGTGTGGCTCACATCACCAGTAAGACCCAGCTCCAATGGCCTCTGCTCTCTTTTAGTGAGTCAACTCCCACATCTCTTCTGGCATCAGCTCTATGGAATATATAGATATTACAGACACAATGAGATGGAAATGCTCAAGTAACAATATTATATGCTTTCCTTACACTGATGTTTTTTTCCAGGGTCTCTTATATTATAGCTTGGATTTGATTAAATGTAGTTGTCTGCGTCATTTGCTCATACATATTTATCCTAGGGAAATACCAGCTGGTACATGTTCAAAGGAATGTAGAGATAACTTCAAAACAGTAGGAGTCAGGCACTCGATATCTCTGCAGATCTGATCATTGTAAGGGTGTAATACAGACTTAATAGCAGGCAATCCATACAGCACCATCTTGAAGACACGTGGTCTGTTGCCAAAGAGGATAATTTAGATTTAATACTAAACTTAAGTGCTTGCAGGGATTTAGGGTCTCCCCAGTGCTGAGGACTCCATAGTGAGGGCTTCTCCAGAGGCTGGACTACGCAGCCCTTGTACAGCTGGACAGATTCTGTTCTGCTGCTCCCCTCTGCTGTTCAGTGCAGAACACAGCACACTCCAGGCCGACCATCCTCTCCCAAATTCCAGAATATTTTATCTTTACCTGGTTTTCTTCTTTCTTTGACCAGATCTGGGTGGTGGGGTGGGAGGGGAAGGGAGCCTAGCTGCAACTGGGTGTGTTTATTGTGCTTGGCAAATGGCTGCAAATGCAAAAGGAAATAATGCTGATTTCCTGTGCACGGTAATTCCCCTTTTTAATAGATAGGGAAGAAGGAGATAGTTTGCTGGAAAAGGAAAATAAATGGGACACAAACCCAGAATTGTGGCAAGAGAGATACTGAATAAAATGTGCGATACATGGAGATGGGCTGAGGCAAAGAAGCTTTAAAGGTTTAGAATCAAGGTCAAATGAAGGCAGTGGTACAAGTTTAGATTTAAAAATATGAACACATTTATGCATCCAGCTTTTTCAGGATGTCAGTTCACTTTAAATAGGATTCTCGGAGTAGGGCCTTTATGGGTTTGAACTAGCTTTGAAATTTTGGATTCCAGTTTAATTCCAATAGCAGGCAGAATAAAGGAAAAGCTGTTCAAATATTAGATAATCATAAAAGATAAAGGGACACCCTCATAGTTTTTAAGCCTGCAAGTTTAAGCAACTGTTACTTATATAGAATTGATAATTTAAGTTTTAGTGACTTGCGTTCTTTTCTTCAAATCAAACCCTGCTGCCAAGTTGTTCTTGTAACAAAAGAAAGAAACAAAATGTCTACTCATTTTGCTCTGTGATCCTGATATAAGTAAACAGCCAAAACAGCTTTGAGAGATGAGAGATTTTGCTGTCTCCGTCTTTTTCTCTTGTTTTTGCTGGATCAGCCATAACTGATTTCATTTTTCTAAAGCCTGACTAGTGTTTGCAAGTTCTGCATAATGGGCCACTATTTCTGCCATTCCTTTCTACCTCCAGTCCTCCCTTCACTTCGTCCTGTTTTGTCAAGAATAACACCAATAAAATCCAAAGGGAATCAGATGTAGAAAGTTGGAATATCCTCTGGGCTAAACTCCAAGTGGGGTCAGATGTAAAAAGTTGGAGTATCCTCTGGACTAAACCCCTTGAGGAGGGCTGTAAATGGTGTAATGGCATTTGTACACTGCCCACTCGTAATGTCCAAGACAATGAGTTATGCAAAAGGCCTGGACAGTCTGACGTTCCTACATGAAAAGCAGTGCATTACTGCCTTGAGCAAATAAATACAGTGAACTGAGAAGTCTCCTTCTTCGGCTGCTGAATCAACTAGTGAGGTGCAGACAGTGCTCAAGTGCAGTGTCTTTTGTGTTTATCTCATTCATTTACTACTTTTTGCAGGATGGAGGAAAAAAAGGGGCCCTGAGTTTGCAGGAGAAACTGTGGAAGAACATGGGTTTCCGTGAGCATTGTTACACGGAGGGCAATTCTTCATGGAAAGAAAGAAGTTCATTTGACCCTGCTCTAATCTCTTCATTAGAATCCCATTCTCAACGAGAGTGGCTGCACCATGACTTTATTTATCTCCTTCAGAAACAAAGTGAACTTGGCCAAATTGCACTGCTTTTATCCCGAACAAGAGCATTCCCGTGGGAGTTTAATGTCAATAAACGAATCCTCAGCAATTTCTCATCTTTGATAAAATTGCATGGATTTTCAAATATAGCCTGGCATCCATAAACCCTGAACATGGCAGATCTAGGGAATGTTTTTCTTCTTGAAGGTCCAGAAGGCCTTTTCAACATCTTTAGTAGACCAGAAGTTTAATGTGAACAATGAGCAAAGCGAAGAATTAATAACCGTATAGCCGTAGGCTGTAAGAAATTGAGTAATGTATTTTATACTCCTAGGTTTCAAATATTCCATGATTCATTACTCAAACCAAACATCAGACTTAGATCTGTTCTTTGAAAATACTAGTGGCTGGAAGCTGTGTGAGTAGAGATTGCCAGGCCTCTATTAATTAACATTGGCTGCATCGTGCCTTTGTGACAAGTTGCAGTCAGCATAATGTCAAAAACCATGACTACTAACTGCACGTATTGAAAGCGGAAGGTGCAGCCTCCCATTTCTTCTCAAATCATAACACAAACCTAAAGTCAGTATAGCACGGTTTGCTTTCATTTGATTTTGAGCCTCTGAGTTTCCTGTATTGAAGCTTTTCTGAACTGGAGATCAAACGAGATATTTCCAGTAAAAACTTTGTAATCCCATGATTTCAAGAGCAAAAGCTTTAAGTAAATCCTCAAATTTTCATACAAAAAAATGCAATTCTGTAGCTGTCTGCATTCCAAACAAGCCTACCCAAAGTATTTCATTTAGATAAGTTATCGTTTCTTATTATCTACCTAGTGCTGACAGTGGCTGTGAAATCCCTGGAAATGGTGGCATTTCCATTTATCGCCATGTGCAGCTTGTACAACATGCTCATGACAGGAAAACACCTTAGAAATGTGAGGTAATTAATATAATTATGTAATTCCTTAGCATCCAGGAGCAGAATGAACAACTTGAACGTTGTCTATAAGAAAAGCAGAATACATTACAGTAAGACTGTCATTTTTGATCTCCTAAGTAAACTCAAATAGAAATGCATGGGCTTAGCGTGAAAAAAAAAAAAAAAAAGTGCAACTTCTTATAATCTTCTCTGTGATAATAATAAGTGTATGCCTTCATTTAAATAAAATCTCTGAACAGCACCTGGAATTTTATGGAGTAATCCTGCACTGGGGATTAATATGCAGCATGCTTGCATACAAGATGTCAGAATTGCATGGACGAGGACAGCAGTGAAATTTAAAAGGTGATGGATAAGACAGATGGCTGAGCAGAAGTGGTCTGTATTGCCATGGAGAAAAGCCTGATGCCAATCCTCAGCAATCAGTGCTCGAGCTTGCAAGAGTCTGGCTGCTATGGAAGCATCTGAGCCATCCCTGCATGTTGCAATATGCCAGTTTCCCAAGAAACAGATTGATGTACAGTGTGTACTATTTTTTATTTTCTTGGGAGAGACGAGGAGAACTATCTCTGCATTTGGATCTGTGATTTGGCTTTCAATTTTCCCTTATCAATGTATTTATTGACACATAGGAAGATGTCTTTGAAATAGAGATGATACTGTAAATTTCTTCATAGGAAATTTCTTTTCCTTTCTCTTTTCTTTTCTTTTCTTTTCTTTTCTTTTCTTTTCTTTTCTTTTCTTTTCTTTTCTTTTCTTTTCTTTTCTTTTCTTTTCTTTTCTTTTCTTTTCTTTTCTTTTCTTTTCTTTTCTTTTCTTTTCTTTTCTTTTCTTTTCTTTTCTTTTCTCTTTCCCCCTGACAAAGAGCAGGAAAACACTAGCAGATGGGATGGGGGTTAATTTTCAGTTGGGCAGGAGAACGCAAGCTACCATGGTCTCAGAAGCAGGGATCTCAGTACTGACTGAGCAACCATAGGTGGGAAAAGTCAAGTCATTCAGTGGTGGGAAAAGCCCCTCTGGGAGTCTGATATAGCCAATATCAGTTCTGATGACAGATAGGAGAGGGAAAGGACATATGCTGGAAAGATGGGGGTGGAAATGACATAGACAGCAGCTCAGCAGTATTCCCAAATGTTGTTCGAGTCTGGACTATTATAGCTGAGGTCTCTCAATCCAATTTCTGGACTGCAGGCTGTTGAATCCCTCCCCAGCCCAGAATCTTTCTGGGCTTCTCCAGGGAATAGATTGTGCAAAGAGAAGATACTGCATTAAGGAATGTTTCTCTTCCCTGTTTTGACAGAGAACACTGACTAAGAACAGCTTCCAGTCTTGGTTGTGTACTCTGTCTTTAGGAGATCCCTGTTGAAAAGAGAGATGAGGAGAGGCGTGTCCTCTTTCCTTTCCAACCTCTTCTCTCTTGGAGTTGGACCCCAGACAAATCCAGTCCAGAGTCCAGGAGAAAGACAGAAGAGACTGGAGGATGTGACATCTACTTTGCAGGAGAGCGGGATGCTGGCACAGAGCCCATTGGGGCCCATATCTGGCCAGTGGCTGCAGTTCTCCCAGGAGGGCTTCTAGAAAACATGCAGCTTCAACAGGGAAATTAATGCTCCAGATGGGGTGTGGAAAAGAGAGCTGAGAGAAAAATTATTTACAAATGGGATATAATCATGCAATACTACAGCTTCAGTATCATTTAATTTCTGTGTAAACAGAACATGGTTTTGTGCTCTTGGTTAGCAAGGGATGGATTCAGGAAGCTGTATTAAATTCTTGGCACTGTTTCTGATTCACTCCATGGCCTTCAGGAAATGACTTAATTGTGGGGTCCTGCAAGGTGCTGAGCATATGCTGAGGAGCATTTCTGAGGGTCAGGATGTGTTCACTGAAGGAATATGGTCCTTTTGTCTTTATAGCTTGCATAAAAACTAAGTTCAAGAATCCAGGATGCTGGTATCTTTATCATCTGCAAAGCAGAGAGGGATGGTTGGTGATGATCTGTGAGGAAGCCAGCTAAAAAGAGCTGTAATTGAATTAAAGGATGGACTGGCTTTGTTGAAAGAAAAAGGAATAGAACCACTCAAGCATACGGGCTCACATCATGAAACAAATTACAGGCTGACACATCAACTAATAATCTGTGCTCTGGTGCAATACACAGGAATAACTCCAAACCTTTGTGGCTGGAAGGGTAATGGGGGAAAGTTGTTTCTGCTGAAGCCCATTGCACAGCTGCTGACCAGGTCATTTGAACGTCAGCTCGGGTATACAGGTCCCTGAGGGGAGACACGTTTTTGACTAGATGTGTGAGTGCAGGGACTAAGGGTTTTCAGGCTGGAGGCAAGGCACATGCCGACAGCACTGTCAAGACTGAATAAAGATACTTGCCTATGACTGGTAAATTGCGTGTGCAATCCAGTAGACACTGAAAATTGCCTGAGCAGGAGTGTATTCTCCTCAGAAACAGCTTCTCCAAATAGTTTCGCTCAGCTGAAAATTAAGAAGGCTTCTTCTGTGTGTGGTAGTTACTTCTTCCCATGATACTGCAAGGACATGCAGCTCCCACTAGTATTGCCATAACATGGTCCTGTGAATCTCCATGCTGGTGCTCCCAGTATAAGAGGCTCGGGGCAGTGTTGATCAGCAGAGGACAGATATGGCCTCAGCCATGCTGTAAAATGTGACAGCTTTCCACAGTGTAAGGTTAAAGTTTACTTCTAGGAAGATTGTGTAAATATGTATATACATACATACACACACATATACATACTACATACTTTGGCAGAAATTCTGTGTTCATATTAAATTCATATTATATTAAAGAGATATAAGAAGCTACTTACTATTTACAAGTAGAAGACATATTCCAGCTGAACAAGAAGTCTTCCTTGTCTCAATGAGCTCTGTTGCTCTGTGATATTTCTGCATCTGTTTGATAGGTCTGCGTCTTCTTTCTTTTTTTTTTTCCTGATACTCTTCTTTGCCCTCCCATTACCCTCTGACTTATTTCTTGTATTTCCCTGGGATTTTTTTACGTTGTTTATCCCATCCTCATAGTGTGCTGGTGATAATATGTTTTGTGAAAGTGACACAACCATATGTTGCCTATATCATTTTGTTTTACTGATTCTTTAACCAAAGAGGTTTCAGAGCATCCATTTACTTTTTCTTGCAATCGAGCTGTGATGTTCCAGGAACTCCAGAAAGAGATGTCTCATAACCATGCTAGAAACTGCTGTCACTTGGAATAAATTGAGTTAGGCTGACGTAAATGAGAGCAAAATTTGGCCCCATCTGTGCTACATAATTTGGTTCCTAAATTATGGAAAACAGGCACTAAGAAATGACACCCAGTATTTTATTTTTGTGATAACTTGATTTTTTCACTTCTGAAAAATAATCAGGTTAATACTGCAGCCTAGCATGCTAAACAAGCTGGCTTTATCTGGGGTGATGCTGGAAACTTGGTTACTCTTTTATATAAGAATATATCTAAAGTACTGAAAGGGTTGTTAGTTTTACTTACTGGAAAAAGACGAGACTGAGGATAAGTAGTCCTCAACACTATGTTTTTTAGAGAGGATGATTAAAGGTGAGCAAAAAAAGAGACAACAAATGTAGTGTTTAAGCACTGAAGAATATCACTGTCTTAAGGAAAGGGTGATGTATTTTAGCAGATTAAACTACCTGAATAGTCCCAAATTTGCCAGCTTTGAGGACGCAACCTGTGGATGGCCGTCCCTTCCCAGTGCCTGAATGGGCTCCTTGTTGGGGTCTGCTCTGTGCTGCTGTGACAGACCTCCTCACTATGCTTTGCAGTAATCAGATTTCACCTGACTGTGGCATGCAGCTCACATTATGCTCTTCACTTTTGGAGGGAGTGATAGAATTGCTTTGGATATTACCTAATTTTGCTAAAGACTGTATGACAGAAATGTCTACACGTGTGAAACCAAGGGGACATGTTAGCAGAGTGATCAATAATCTGCTTTACAGCAGTGGACAAGCAAACAATGTTGCCTGGAAAGAAAGAATTCTCTTAAAAATCACAGTCCATCTGCAGTTTAAAAAAACCCACAGATGGTATTAAAATAGCTTGCTGAGAGGAGTGGTGTCCAGGTGTTTTCTCCTGTGGTTGCTCATGCACAAATATGTGCCAGCTTATGCAATTGCACTCCTTCCTCATGGCACAATCTTGCTGGTTACTTGAGATCAGATGCAGGTGAATAAAACAAAGTAAAGCACTCGGACTGAAATTTCCAAGCCTACACAGATGCACTGGATATGAGCAGTCTGATTTTTCAGAGGTGCTCCTTATTTCTGACTCCTCTTAAAGTAAGTGGAGCTGCTGCAGTTTTCTTTGGCAGTAGCAGAATGAGCTAAGCTCTTGTGTGGACAAGGCCACTCATTCAGGCACCTCATTCATGACCTAGGTGTCTGGTTACAGAAGCCCAAGTATGGACGTCTCTGGTCTTACTGATTAGCAAATGCTGTGAACAAGGCAACAACCAGCACATCAAAATTAAGAGGTGGTTTTGACAATGAAGATTTGAAGTAGTCAAATTATTACTTGTCATCAAAGATGTCCTTAGGCAGGAGAATAGCTCTATTAAATATTAAAAGCAGCTTAGAAACTGGAATTCAAATTAATTGCTATGTAAGGTATACAGTCCCCATTCTCTTGAAGCATAGGGCGAATTTAGGACCATTGCATTTGGATTCTGGATGATTCTAGTATAATGCAAGGCTCGGTTTTGTAACGTCATCATATGACTATTTACACTTCAAAGAGAAGATCCTCTCAAAAATGCTCATCATACCGGAAATTATACTTTATGAAGTGTCAAACCGTACAAGAAATATTTATTAATGATTTATTTTTCTAACACAAGAATGTGTAAAACTTCACAGATTCTGAAGCATATTTTCATACAAAAATGATATGGTTTAAATGGTAAATCCATCACATCCCAGCACTTCTGCAGTTTACCTTTGGTTATTGGAATACATTCATTTCAATGTAAAATTAAAATGGAAGGACTGTCTCTTTTCCTGATTTTATGTGATGATATCCACTGGTCCATTTAAATGACAATAATATGATTCTGGATTTATTAGTTAAGTTCTCGTGCACTTAGGAACGCAGTTGCTGAAAACATGTGAAATTTAGCCGCTTGTAAAATGTAAAAAAGGCCACAGAATTGTTCTGGGTTATACTTCATTGGGCAATAAGGTTTAGGTTTTTTTAAAACAGTCTTTAACAAATAATGCCCATCTGGAGTAGGAAGATCATTCTGTCCTTGATCTTGGAAACACTTCCATACTCCTACTTTATTTTCCACTATACAAGAGGACTGAATCAGGAACCTGTGTATATCACAGAAAGAGTGTGGAGGACATAAAAAAAAGAAAGAAAGGAAGATTTTCAATTAGGGGGTTGATAGTGAGTGTAGTTTAAAAAGAAGATTGATGCTCTGTTGATATTGAGAGATGAAGAGAGAGAAAGTGAGGCTCTGAAAGTAGAGATGTATAGAATTCAGGTAGTGCCACAACCTGAAGTGCAACTGCCTGGTGATCCTGACTAAGCCAGAACTCCTGTGAGAGTTGAGATATTTCTTATTAAAACACCCATGAGGCCACTCATACATGGAAAATTTATTTACAAGCACTCAGGATACATGCAGAATATATGCCTTATTTTGTTCCTCCATCTTCATACAGAAAGTAATCATTAAAAACCTTTCAGATATAAATAGTACTCCATCAAATTTTCCAGGAGCTCTCACTGCTCTGAAGCACCCCAAGTAATTACTGTGCTGGGGACTTGCCATGCCCATGAGTTCACCTTGAAATCAAACTATTAACAGTGAGACTGACGCTCATCTGAGGCACTCTTTAAAAAACTGACTAATTGCTTCAAATCTACCAGTAAAAGAAAACCCACATGCATTGTCCTGCCTTCTTGAAGTCACCAGGTTATCAGTTATTAAAAAAAAATGTATTGCTGCTGATCATGCATGAGAAGAGAATGTATAGAAACTGCAGTATCTGTACAGAACCCAGGAGATCCTGCAGACAAACTTACTATGGAGATAATGGGAAAAAAGTTAACATTACAGCTTTCTCTGACTAAGCGCTCTCAGCTGTGCTGTGTACTGCGGTATCAATTGACCACCACCTTGTACCACCTGAATTATCTTAAATGGCAGCTTCAGCTTCTCATCTGGGCACTATGGAAATGGAGGCCTTTTTCTGGGAAGACCACTGCATCTAGGAAAGTGTCCACATAGCAGCATGTGAGATTTCCCAGATCCGATCATGCTGGGCAGTGCTGCAAGTGGAGCAGAGGGTGATGACTAATCCCAGAAGCTAAAGTCCCAAATATTTGGATATTTAATGAGAGTAAAAAGAAAAATGTTTGGCCAAATGCAAGAAGACAAATATAAGCAATCCTGTAGGGTCATCAGCAGGCTCAGAGATGTCAGGTACTTGGTTGTCTTGCCTGTCTCCAGACCATTTCTACATGAGCTAAACCAGAGAAGCCACTTTCTTTGTCCTGGAAAGATGCAAGGCAGAAACATTCTTGCTGAAAACCTCAAATACCTGTAGGTTCAAACACATCTGGAGGCAGAAGGCTGATACACACCTGCATCAGTGTGATACAGATGCCTCCAGCTGATTCATCAAAAGCACAAACGTATGTCAGTACTCGAGTTTGTTTCTTAACTGAATCTGTAGCAGCTTAAGACACTTTGCTTTTTGGTTCATAAATGCATGATGCTTACTTTATCGAGCAAAATATTAATCACAGACTAACGGGCCTGATTTACCTCATTTGAGAGTACAAGACACTTGAGGCCATATGATGGGTTACATACACATCTCTTAAAGCCTATTAAAATTGATTTCACAGTTTAAGTACTGAATATATCTGGGCAAATTATCAGGGCAGTTTTTTTCACAGAATTAGTAAAGCAAACAGCCCTTGGCAACTGGATCACTGAATAAGAAGCATTAACTGGAAACCTACCATTAAACATGATTGCTAGTATGCTGTCTGGACAGCATTAGAGAATGAAAAATAACTTCTGGGAAACCCTGCAAATTCCAGAGGTAAAATGAAATGTGAAAAAGAACAGGCCAAAACTGTGGACAAAATCATACAAGCCACCTGCCCACAAAGTTTGCAAATCATCCAGCAAACCAAAACTGGACGTGTCCTGGCAGTGAGGGGAAAAAGTGGAGCTGAAGCCAATTTTCCTCAGTATTTATCAACACTATTATAGCACCATAGCAAAAAAAATCCAGTCAGATGAGTGACAGGGGTTTTTTTACAACTTTCTTCTACTGAAATATATGCCAGGGAACTGTCAGCTGAGACATCTGGGAACTTCTGAAGGACAAACTGTAAAAAGTTTAGCCACAATCCATGAAAGCTAGAAAAATCATGGTTTGATGATTTGATCAAAACCCCAGCAAATGAAACTGTAAATGAAGCAACAGTCTCCAGCTAGCTGAGCCTTTTATTTCAGGCTTGAGTGACCAAATTAAAGAAAAAAATCTTGGAAAGGAAGAGAAGGAGGGAAGGAGGGAAACATTTTCCCAAAATACTGTTACTTTGTCAGTAAAAATGTCTTTGAAAGGGCTGGGAAGCACTGCACAGCCAAACAACAACTGGCACTGTTGGTAAGAGTAAAAACAGCCTTCTGTGACCTGACATGTGTTTTATTTCTGGTGAAGGGATGAAAGCATTTGTGATGTGTTGTGACATTTCTGTCAGTTCTCAAAGTACCCTTGATGTTCCCACAGACAACATCAAGTTTGTGGCTTGCAGGGGGACAAGAGGTTCTGTACCCTCCTCTCTGTACTACCCCCACAGCAGAGCTGCAGCAGCATCACATTCTTTGGGGGTCCCTGGAAAGTGCTAGCAGTCTGGAGTGGCACAGGGTAGTAAATTCTGCTGCTGCTATTCCTATGTCAGATGCCCTTCATATGAAGAGAGCAGGGATGGGATATAGCCTTCCAGGTAATATAAATTCGGTGTGCTTTGGAATGTTTTTCATCTTTTTCTAACCTTAGTGAGAAAGCCTCATTACAGCAGTCATTTGGCAATCTCACGAGCCAAAAATGCATTCACAGAGGCCAGACCTGCCCACATCAGCACGCCAGCAGAGTGTATGGGAAAACACAAGTGATGAAAAGTGAGCAAAAACCTTATACTCCTTTTGATTCCTGCAATCGCATCTCCAGTATTGTTCAAACCCCAGATACACGCTGTTTTTCCTCGATAGAGTGGATCAGATCCTCAGCTCCTATCAGCTGCTGCCGCCTCCTCAGCCACAGTGCAGCTGACGCACTTGGGCTAATTTGCTGTCACCAAGGATTTGACCCGTCGTTTTCTTCCTGACAGCATCCTTAAAAGATACATGATGTTCTGCAGGGCCAGGCTAATCTGCTTGTGGAGGAGCATCCATTGTTCAGTCTGCCACCCTTATCACCCTCTCTCGCCAGAAAAGAAGCCCTGGCTGGATGCTGGTGACAGCCCTCTTCAGGCTGCAGTCTTGCTGAGAGTGTGAGAAGCCTCACACTGCAGAGAGCCCCCAGGAAGATGGGAAACAGCCATGGCTATGAATTACCCTAGAAAGAAATGATTTGCTATGGGTAAATTAGTGGAAATGGCACAGTGTGACTAAGGCTATTATCCCAGAGCAATAGAAAGTCTCCAAGCCCCCCCCTGCTTTCTTGAGAGTATGTTAATTATTGTTCTGGGTATGAATACTCCACAGCTAGAATAAGTCACTTTAACTAAGCAAGTCTATTGCCCTTTACAGGCAATTCTTAATTGTCTAGAAAAGACAGTTAAAAAACACCTGTCAAAACATCACTTTCTTGTTCAAACAGATGTGATTCAGTAATAACTGATGGACTTGAGGATGGGTGTTTATTTAATTAAAAGTGTTTCCTTATTCTGTTTATTGCAGCAGGGATCAATACAATGGAGACATGCAGTCCTGCAGAGCACTTAGGCTCTCCCAGCAATGTGTTAGTGCAGGAGACCTGTGAACTCTACTGCTCAAAAAATCCTCCTTCTATCAATGTGAAAAATGATTTATTGGCTCTTTGTCAAAACAAAGTGACAAAATTGTTAGGTACTCTGTCCCTACCATCACCCAGTAGCTGTGTGACCACTCAGACCCTAGGAGTTAGCACAGTAACTTAAAGCCAACCATTTAAGACAAACTGACAGGCAAAGTTGCTGATGGAAGCCCCACCTTGTTAGGATCCAGTGGTGCTCGATAGCATTCCCAGACCTTTTTGTGTACCTTCATATTTCATACAGAAAAAAAAACCTCTCTCCAAAATTGAACCAGATAGTTAGGAACGTGATAGGAGTTTCCTTCTCTCCTGAACTGCTCATTTCTGGGTGATGCCATAGGTTTCCCAAACTTTAGTTACTATTGGATCACCTTGCAGCTCAGCATCTAAAGGATTAAAAAGTTTGACATAAATAAATGAGTCCAGAACTGGACTGCTTCTGGTCATGCTGGGTTTTCTGTTCCAAATTTATGTCCCTTCACTTTCAAGGTCACATTTGAATGAATCTTTTAATTTGTTTTAAGACTTGAATTGTCCTAATGGCCTGAAAATTCATATAGAGGAGCCAAAAAGATAACTTCAGAAGGAAAGGTAATGTGTCATGTTATTGTGCAGGAAGCAGAGAGGCATGCATGGTTTTTCTTTACAAAGAGTAGACATCTTTTTATACAAATAACCTTGAAGCAAGAGCATTGTTACAGCAAGCCCTTCACCAGTAATACCTGAAATGCCTATTAGCAACCTGTATATATTATATGAACTACAACATTGCTACAATTCTGCTTAGCTGTTCCAAAAGAGAATTCAGGCCAGAACTGAATTATACTAATGCACTGTACTGGTAAGTGAAGGAATTTATCACATAAGATAAATGCCAGTGTTCAAAGCCAAGTGTGTATATGTGAGAGAGAGAGTATATGCAGGTAGAGTTGTTGTCAGCTGAAGCATTAAATATAAGCCTCTATGGTTGTACATCTGGGAAAATATCCAGAAATCTTTTCTGAGCAATAAATCATACGCTTGTGGGACAGCAATGATACACAGCCAAAGTAACACCTGTAACGAGCTTGCAACTGTCACTGAAACCTGAGAACAATAATGCCAATTAATCTGGGAGGGAAGAGTAAGAATGTGCCAATAATGCTAAAAAGTCTCATGCATACCCACCTCATCTTCTACCTGAACAAGAGCACGGACTATTAATGAGAATAATATTTTTTTCCCTACTAACTCCCTGGAAAGTATTTGCTTGTCAAAAATTATTCACAGGGTCATGGTACAATGATTTTCACTAGTCATTACTGCTTCTGTCAGCTTGATGACAACTACTCCACTGTGAACATGGAAGTGCCTTTAAAAAAATGATGAAAGCATGTCTTGATCAATGTTGACTCGTCAGTTGCTTAGCTTATGCAAAAAATATTATCATCCTTAATTGCCTCTGTGATGCTGCACTCTGAGAGGAATATCCCTCAAAGGAAACCCTTGGGAGAAAATGCTACTCTCAGCTTTTATGAGACTAATGTGGCTTGAACTGAATTGATCAAACTCACATTCCATGGAGTAGCTTGAAGTGCCCATTTAGCTTATTCCCAGTTGGCAGTTTGATCTGTCTAATTTACAGATTAGTAAAATGTTTTCCTTGTTTTTATCCTGCATTGTAGCCTATATAAGCATTTAAATTGACTTGGAACAAACAACTTCCCTTTAATGACAGCAGAGAAGTTTTGACAAAACTGAGTTAAAGGCAAACTCTGCTGTTTATTCTTCCATCTCATATCTGATACATAATGGCTTCCTCATTATAGCTCCCAGAAAGAAACTGACTGTACAGGTTAAAGTGCCACATGAGGCATTGGCATTCTACTATTTGTTGAAGTCTCTAGTCCAAGGGCTTTGATCCAGCAAAGTGCTTCAACAAGTGCTTACTTCTCAGCAACAAGAGTAGTCTCCAGATCCATTAGTGCTCTGTGCTTTCTCTGCACTTACAGCATGTGATGAGAAGAGCATGCAACCTTATTCATGGTCAATAAGATATGTCTTCATGGTAGAGATTGCCTGGCAAAGCTCCCTCTTCTAGGTCACCTAGAAGATGTTCTCTGCCCAGCCCCCTCCAAAGACAGCTCTGTGTTCCCAGAACATGCAGAGCTCAATTTATGAGACTCTGGCGTACAAACTTCATGCCTTGGATTGCTTGCACAAGCAGGGTAATTGATGCAGGCTGTTCTGCTCACATAATGGATGTGTGTCTGTGGGGTCAATCTGCTGGCTAGTTCCTGTATGCACTCCTTGCATGCTGTAGGAGTGGCACAAGGAGTACATCTGGTAGTAAAACCCTGTTGATATGAGGCAGAGGGCCAGTCTTGGCAACAGTCCCTCACTGAAAGGCTTCTCCAACAGTGAGACAGCTCAGGCAGCCCGAAGAGCAGCAAGATCCTTAGTTTTGCACTTGAAAAATGCAAGGTCCTGGCACCCTCATGGAACCTGGACCACAGGCAGACTGGAACTCTGCTTGAGAGATTTCACGGGTAAGGGCAGCATGGACTGTGATCTCAAATAACAGAAAAGAAGCTATAAAAGCCTATACTCGGGTCTGTGCATAAACCTTTTCAGAGCACATACTGTTTTCAGTCCTAACACTAGATGAGTCCATTAAATGCTGCATCAACTACCAGAGTATATATAATTTAAAGGGTTCCAGTGCATATCCTGTACCTAGGAAGCTATTTTAGAGACACTATAGCCAGGGAGATAGCTTTCAGTATAAAAGGGTTTTTGCTAGAACCCAAGACATGTGCAGTTAGCTTTCTGTTCAGAGTTTTCTTCATATTGAAGGCAGGAGAATTTGCTTTAGGGTAATCAACAACTTAGGCCAGAAGAGACTAGTCTGATCTAACACAGACCAAATAATGCCCTTAACTCCTGTGGAAAATTCATTAGCACTGTTTGGAACAAAAAAAAACCCAACCAATAATAACGTTAATTTTACCAGATGTGGAAAATTCACTACAGCCCTTGTTAATGTTTACTTACCTTTATGGATAAGAAAAATGCCTTAGTTAATCTGTAGTCTGAACTCATCTGGTTTCAGTCTGCATCTGCTGAGTCCTATGACACTTTCTGTTCCAGAAGTGCCCTTATATGTGAAACTGCAACATTAGCTAGAAAGAAAAAAGTGCAGGAGTGATATTCCATGGGAAATTAAAGTTCAGGCAGATAATAATGATACTCCTTTGGTGAATACATGTAGCAATGCATGTCACCTTGCAGAACAGAGCAGAGACGCATTTTTGGGGTAATATATGTCAATCTCCTAGGACAGAAATTACATTCTCTACCCAGAGTCTAGTGTCAATTACAGTGACTGTCTTTTAAGATGTTGAAACTACAAAAAGGGTCAATATATGAAATATTCATGCTGACATTTCCTTATAGCACATCCTTTCCTGGCTCAGCCATCTCCTTGGCAATAAACTGTATCATACTGTGCTCCCCCACTGTCCCTTTGCCCCTAAGCCCTGTCAATTCACCCAGCCTTGAGGCTCCTTTGCTCTCTTTCCAGGAGAAATCCTATGATGTTTCTTATGCTACTACTCTGCCTGAATTGCTCTTAGCCCTCACTGTCTGTAACCTGTCTGTGCTTCTGAGCCTGTGTGACTCTTAGTTGGTCTGTGCCACCCAGCACTATCCTGACCCCTGTCCTTGATACCCTTTCATACCTCACTGCATCACATTATAAAAAAAAAATCTAACGGTAAGTGGTTTATAGAATGTGTTATTCTCCAAAGAGGGGTGAAAACCAAAGATCCTTACAGTTTACAGTAGGAGCAATTATCGCAAAGCTTACTTGTGATCACTCCACAACCTTTCATGGACTCTCTGTTAAAACTGATGGTGGATTTTTAACATGCGTCAACTTACATGTAAGAGCAAAAGGTTAATTTCACACATAAATGTTTTCATTTAGAGATGTCTAAAGCATTTCTTTGTGTGAACATTTTCTTTCAACAAAGTTTCATAGGACATTCATTTACATGCATTATTCTCTGCAAAGTCTTTCCCTTTTAATAAACTGGCAATTTCCAACAATTGTTACACAGTACAGTACAACTAAAATAATTGACAAAGTATCTTCTAATCTGATTATGCCTAATTATGATTAACAAATGCTGCAGGGTTTTTATTTTTCCCTTTGTCTGCTAAACACCATGTGTGTTTTTGGTGATAAATAACAGCATTCAGTGTGCAGAATGAGATGTGATTGCCAGTTCACATGGCGATTCCTCATTTTAAAGTAGTTCGTTTCCCAGTGTGACTTGGGGTATCTCCTAATGCCATCCATCACCACAGTCTTTGCAACACTTCCTTTAAAATCACAACATATAGAATGTTTTCTGAGTGTCTGGTACTTCTCCCTTTTTGAGGTTGAAACTTTGTGGAAGAAGATGGCAGGGATGCTGGTAATGATAGCTGTTACCTGCACCACACATTTCCTCTTCTCTCCTGCTGGATTTGTCCTAGAAGGAAATCTCCACTTCAGTTATTCCAAATAGTTCTGCAGATGTATCTGTCTTTTGTTTGTTTTTTTTTTTCCACTTATATTCACTCAAGCCCGGAACTTGGAGGAGTTGTAAATCAGGACTTGTTTATCTGGGGAGGATTATGGAGCCAGGCCTGGCTTTAAGTTGTTTCTTCTCTTTGATGGTTGTTCTGGACTAGCTGTTATATGAATGTTTGTGAGGTGATATCCTGATAACGAGAAAGGCTAATTTGGTATGCTTAAAAAAGCAATAATCAGGCAGTGTGCCTAGCCACAAAGGTGTGTTCCTCCAACACTTGGTGGGCAAGAGGACAAAATCCATGTGAATTGCCAAAAGTGCAGATGTGGTGACTGGAAAACTGGGTGTGTGCTGCAGTACCAGGCAACCTGGCTTCCAGTCTCTTGAAGTGATGGATGCCTGTGAGCAAAAGCCTTGCTGCATAGCACCTTTGCTCCCTCACATGCTGCCTTTAGCCCCCAAGGCATACAGAGATCTTCACCTCTTTGGAGAAGGCACCGTTTTACATTCTGTATTGCTAGGAAGATGGTGTCCTGGTTGCGGTAGGGTCTTTGAGGTGCTGCTGAAAATAGAATAATTAAAACACAACAGCCTTTAGCACATTGAAATGATAAGGCAAGTTTGTTCAGAACAAGTCATCTCATAGAGTGATACAAGAACAGTTTGTATTACACCCAGGTAAAGCACCAAACACTTGCATCTTCAGTACAGAAAACCAAACTGACCCAAAGTTTTAGAAAATCTTTTCATTCAAGCAAGCCCAGCTGATAGCAGAGCCATGTGCCAGCACTGAAGAAAGCAGCAGCAGCAGTGGCTTCTCCAGCTTGGGGGAAGCCCCAGACCTGTAGCTCACTCCTTTCCCAGCACCATGGGGCTCTTGGCAGGAGGGCTGATGTGCACCAGTAGGGTTGAGGGGGCTAGCGAGGCACTCTGGCCATCAGGCGCTGCTGCTGTGCTCTCTTCTAGGAGATCTGCTGCAGGTTAGGCACATGCCACTGCTCTGTTCTCCACTTTTCCTCCTGAACTGCTATGCCTCACACAAACTTAGACGTGAACTTACGACCTGAAGACATACAACCTCACAGAGTTTACTTCTTTCAGTTAGGGCTCCTGACATCTGATGAGTCACCTGAGCAAGCTGTGTTTGTTCTCAAACATATCTATGTGAGAACAAAGTCAATCACATGTGTGTATCAGGTATTTTGTATCTAAAAGGTACACTGAAAGGCACAGACTAACACCCTATCACCGACATAGCAAGAGGAAGCCAAACAGCTTGTGTGAGTCATTCTTTATCAGGAAACAGATTTGCTTTCCCCTCCTAGGTACTCATTACAGTAAAGAGAAAGGTGCAGCCTGTGATGATAGCTAGTACTCTGGTAAAGTGTCTGAGCTGGTAGGACTTTGGAAACAATTGTGGTGCTCTTTCATTCTATGTGGAGGCTCACTCCTCCCTTCCAGCAGAAGTATGTTAATTAAGCCGGTAAAGCTGTGCAAGCCGGGCTGTCAGACTTGTAAACTGCCTTGTCTGATCCTCTCAACAAAAGGATTGTCTCAGGACTGTCGGGCTTCAATCAGTTAATGATGAACAAAGTGCTTATTTGTGCTCAGAACACTCAGCTCCACAGCTTTCCTTGTTCAGTAAACATGTTTCTAATACTTCTGTCTGAATTTATCTCAGCAATATGAACAAATGGGAGGCACTTGAAAAATCTGTAAACTCCCTTGCAGTTTCTGAGGTTTATTTCTATATTAGCTCAGGTTTCTAAATAGTGGCGACTCTTGTAATTTTCAGATCTCAATATTACAAATCAGAAACTGGAAACTAGAGAAACTATTTCTAGCAAATGACCCAAAATGACCCTCCATCTTACAATGACCAAAATATGAACAGATTTTTCTTTCAATACCTTCTCTGGTTCTTCCTATTTTCTTGCTATTGATGTGTAATCAACAGCACTGTCATTCAAGCTTTTAACTTAGAAAGCCTTTTGAATCTTCATTTTTGCTTTCTCTTCCTGGAAGTATTTAACGCTTTTAAGTGTAGTCTTACAACATGTAAAATTAAAATATAAGGTGATCAGGCAGAGATCCAGCTGGCTCAGTGTGTGATTTCTAACTGTTGGCAATAATGCAGTACAGGGGAAGAATATAATAGGGCAAGCATATAGCAGTGCTTCCCCGAAATACTCTCATAGGAGCCAGCAATCTTAAGAGCTGGAAGGGGCCTCGAAAGATTATCTAGTCCAAGCCCCCTGCCAGAACAAGACCGTCTAGAGTAGGTCACACAGGAACTCATCCAGGTGGGTTCTGAATATCTCCAGAGAAGGAGACTCCACAACCCATTTGGGCAGCCTGTTCCAGTGCTCTGTCAACCTCATACTGAAGAAATTTTCCCTTGTGTTTCTTTGGGATCTCTTATGTTCGCCCCCTGTCCTACTGTTGGACACCATTGAGAAGAGCCTGGCTCCACTCTCCTGACTCTTGCCCTTTACATATTAATGAGGTCACCCCTCAGACTACTCTTCTCCAAGCTAAAGAGCCCCAGCTCCCTCAGCCTTTCATCAGAAGGGAGATGCTCAACTCTCTTAATCATCTTTGTAGCCCTGTGCTGAACTCTCTCCAGCAAGGCAACTGCCCTGAATCAAAGTAAAGCATAAGCTGAGATCAGAGCTTGGCAGGGGAGCACCTCTGTGTGGTAAACAGTCATATAATCAATCACAATTGGGTCTAGAGAACTCCTGATAGAAGAACTTGCCTTATAGAGATTGGTTTAGATGGGATAAAGTAATCATGCTGAAACTGTCCTGCTTTAGGGTACAGATAAAATTGACACTTTTTGTTTCTTTGCAAGGAAGTTTTGCTAGTGACTCTCCCAAAATGAGTGCATGATCTCATACTTTCATTGCTTCATAATCACATTCTGAAGCTGATTGCTTTACCTCCATTTCCGTTCTTAGAGTTAGTCTCAAATATTTTATATACAAGTTCAAAGACTCGACAAAGATGACTAGCAGCACACAATTCACATCAAGTATAATCTTGCTTGTTTTATTGCAGCTGATAACAATCTCATTCCGAAGAGTGGAAACACTATTTCTGACTAATCAGGTCACGCGAGACAACTTGCATGTTTCATTCAATATACAATGATTACAGCTAAGCATTACCCCATACAAGGACTATATTCAGCAAACTCATTCAGTACTTTTAATTGCGCCTATAAAAGTGTGTAATGTCCTCATATAGCTGATACATTGTCATGACCATGGCATTCTGAAGGAGAGAGATTCTATTCTTGCAAACTGCTAATTACCACAATATACCATAGCTGGTGACACAAGTGATAAATTCCTGAAACAACCTCACTGGGATTTGGTCTTCTGAACGTTGCATTGTAAAAATCAACTGAATGGCACCACGTATTTTTGGGGAAGATGTGCACTAAATGAATCACATTTTGCCTGTCTTATTGAAAAAGAATTGCAGACAATACTGCATAACACTTCAATACTGTGTCAGTACTGTCACTGCCACTGGAGTAATATATTTTTGCAGATAAATAGGAGTCTTTAGCAGGGTTTCAGTGTTTCTGTATATGCATTGCAAGGAATAATAAAAAGTGCTGAGTCCTTCCAAAATTCCTAGGTAATGTCCACTATGCTCCTATTCTGTAATTGCTTTAGCTCTTTGATGCCAAAAATTCCATATTTCTTTTAAAACTTTATGCAAATTATGTTGTTTGTTTTTACACCTCCAAGTCGATATCTTCTTTCTTCATTTCTGCATTAAAAAAATTTGTTTAAGACCTTGTTTATACTCAAAAAGTTATACTCAAAATTAGGTACACTTTGCCAGACACAGGAACTAGTTAGGTGGAAAGAGAAAAGCACAGTCAGAAATAACTGACATACAAAGCAATTGCGTTTTGTTTGTGGAGGTGCATGCAATAACCCCTTACAATTTTAAAACTTACCATTACATAGTTGACTGTTCAAAGCAGATTGCACTGAATATCTTAGATTTGCTTGTCCACCATGTGGACCTGTGAAAACTAGGCCTGATCCTGGGATGTTGCAGGAACTGCCTGCAAGCCTTTTGTGGTCATTCCCATTCAAGGAGACAGGATCAGTGCAGATTTTTCACGAATACCCGAGTGTCCATCCCCAGCTGCTGAATTTCATTGCTTCTGCTCTGCTAAGCATCCAGTTCTTCACCAAAAAGGGATATCTTTTTCTATGAGGGTTGTAAGCCTTAAACTACATTTGAGCATGGAAGCAAACAATAGATTGGTAAAATGCAACCACTAAAGAGTTTTCCCAGTGCTGAAATTAAAGAGTTAATAAAGTAAAATCGGGATTAGAATATAGGTGCTTTTTCTTTAGAATGTCATGCAGTCCTACAGTGCTGGTCCCGACTACTTTGACTCTATGTGTCGGTGTTGAGCATTAACAAGTTATTGTAATGCTGACTATGGGTCACATATGAATGAATTTTGTTTGTACAAACAAAAAGTCTTAGGCAGTCTCTGTACTACACAGCTCGAAACAGACACAGAGTGGGAAAAGAGATATAGTGCATAAGCAATGGGTTTCACTGGAATGATAGCAAAATTAGGATGTTTGCTCCACCGGTGCTCATGCCCTCTCTTTTGTGATGTGTTGAATTAGGAAAAATCAAAAAGAAAGAAAAATGTGGAATGATGATGACTGGATAAAAAATGAGAAAGAAGGGAAAACAGACTGATGAATGAGTGATATAGAGAAGTGGCACTAGAGCCAGCTAGTACACAGCAGAGAAAGAGTGATGCAAAAGTAAAAGGTTTCTCAAGCATCCAGAAAGCCTTGTTTTGGCTGCTCTCATCAGCTTGAGGTGAGCTCTCAGGCTGGCTGCCCTCTAAGACTCAGCAGTGAAGGGAGAAGAGGCACCACTCAGAGCTCTCTGCCCTAGAAATTGTGTCTATACATGCTGAGGAAAGGCTGATGGTAGACTGAGATGCCTCAGCTTTGAGTGAGGGTATATGGACCTATAAAGCAAATAAAACTTTGCATCTCTTTGCTCTATGAAGTTGTACATAAAAGACAGCACAGTTAAAAATACATAAAACTCTACTTCATACTACACCAAGGGTAGTGGTAATACCATGGCTTTTAAATTTAAAAGAATTAAAAAAGCACATTGAGTATTAATCAGTTGACTAAAATTTCTGTGTTGGAAAGCAAGTAATAGACCTCAGGAGAAGCTAACAGTCTGACACAGAGGGTAGGAGAATAGGCAGCCTGGAAAGCTTTCTAGTTCTATTACCTCCTCAGCCGCAGGCTACCAATGACTTTGAGCCCAGTGTATCCAGTTAAACCAAAGAAATAACTTGATCGGTGAGCTAGAGAAGGGAATCAAGAAGCAATTGAGCTGGCAAAATTACATTTCTGCCTCTTTCTCCATTTTTATTTTTGTTTCCTGCTCCTTTTCTCATTTTGTATGTGCCTCCCGCTTAAAGTTTAGCCTTACTGTCCAAGATTAATTTTTTTTTTAAACAGAATTGTGAATCCATGAGAAGAATTTATCTTACAAAATTCCCCACCTCTTTGCTTCAGCTGGATTAGTACATATTAAGCAATGACAGATCTGACTTTGCTATGTCCTTGCTTTTCTTCAGCCCTGACACTGAGGGTAAACATCAAATCTTCGAAGATCTTACAGGCCGAATCTTTTGAAATCTTTGAAATGTCTGGTACGAGACCAGTAAGGCTGTACAGTCATGGTGCTCTCCAAAGCTACTGAAGTCTTCTTGAGAAAGGTTACACTGTGCAATGTTGGCATGGCTGAGAAGTCATCAGCTCAAAGATCCTTTTGCTACCTGCACTTACCTTTTCTTTGCCTCTTCCAAGTGTTTTATCTCTTCTCCTCACCAAGACAAAACACCAAAAAATTAGTATTGGGAGCCACTCCCCACACTCAAACGAAATCTCTTACCGTCTCCATTACTATCTAAAAGCTATTGCACATCTATTATTAAGCAGAAAAAAAAAGAGAGAGGCATTGATTAAGAGAAAGCTCAGTTCATAGTTCCGCAACTTTGAACTCCTATACTTCATTAAACATTTCCATGAATTGTAAATGTTGTTGACAAAATGATTAAGCAGCTCCCTCCAGCCTGATTGGAGAGCATACACAAATCATGCTGTCAAGCAGACATCTGGACTATGCTGTCACCCTGACACCTGAGAAACACCCCAAAATCCAGGCTCATTGCATCATATCCTGGTGTCTGGCAAGAGAGGGGAGCCTGCAAGCGTTTCGGGCATTCACAACCATTCGTTTGTTGGATAGGGGCCTGGTGCCAAGATTTGTGTTATCTTCTGCTGGCATGGACCAAAATTTGAATCCAACCCTTGATATTTAATTAAGAACTGTATTTGGAGCATCTGTTTGCAAAAGCAGTCAGAGTGTATTAGGATACCAAGTAATGAGCACTTTGCAGCACGTTGTGAGGCCATGCATTTTGTTATTTAGAGCTTTCTTGGAAATAAGTTCCTTGCAAATATACAGAGAATGAATTAGAAAAAGAGTCTAAATGATCTTTCTTCTTCTGACCCCCAACACAGTAATGACTGTATGGAAACCACTCTGCAGAATCACACAAAGAAAGTGTCTTATAGGCCATATGATAAACCTAAAATTAGAGCATAGTTTAGCTAAAGAATTGGCTTAGGAAGCCAAATCACTTAAGCTGAACAGAAGGAAGGATGCTAGAGTAGTAAGAAACAAAAAGCGTAGCTTGAATTATCCTCCTAATTCATTATCGTAGCTTTGATTTGGTGGGTTATTTTCCTGAAAAGTGGATGATTCTGCTTTAGGCTACAAGAACATAATTACTAATTTAACCAGTGAATGTATTTTACACTATTAAAGTCCTATAGAAATGAAATGAGAGTTATTTCAAAGTACAGGACTTTAACCTTTATGCACCAGGGAATAAGAGAAATGGCCTAACCTAGATTTTGTTTCTGATTATAGTTTTTGGTGAGCAACAGGATCTGATGGATTTTTCATTAACTCAGGAATCAGAAAACGCTGTTTAGTAACAGAATAAACCTTGCTTGCTCCCTTGAAGAGCCATCAATGAAAGCACTTTGATATCTAACTTTGATTCTTACATTCATTCTTTGGGAAATTGTGATGGGAACATTTTCCTTGTGCTACATTGCACAACAGAATTGAATAGGTGGTGCAGAACATTTGAAAAATTTCAGAGATGAACTGTAAAAACCCTAAATGCTTCCAAACAGGTCTTTCAAGAGAAGAATGTGATGACAAACATGACATACAGTAACAACCTTGTTAATGACAGAGGACAAACCAGAGTTTAATGGACTTCACAGTGCATTTTATCAGATGTTCTTGTGTTCCAAGATGATGTCTTCCACAAAGCTAGCAGCTCTTTCAACATGCTACAAATACCAACCATTTGCAGAGAGGAGTGTTGATGAGGCGCAGAATCAAAAAATGCAGGAAGACAGGTTGTAATGACTCCAGGCCCCTGGGAGGGACAGACAGTGTTCAAGCACAGTTCATGCCAAGGAATAGAATGGAAGTGGTGGGCCAGACCTCTTGGGAAGGACAACTCAGGAAGGTATCCTCAGGCATGGGAGTATGGGTCACAGAAGGATTTTTGGGAGCATTGAGAACTCTCTGCATCGATGTTTGAGCACCATCAGTACCTGCTCTCTACCAGGAATGTGTAGAGTAACAGCAAGGGACTGCCCAGATGGCTGTATTGCATCCTCAGCCTCTCCTGGGAGGAGGGAGGAGGCTGAAAAACTATGTCAGTAGCTTTTGCCTCCATCAATAAATGCCAGGCTGGGATGCAGCATTTAAAGTGCTCCATACGAAGGAAGATGAGAGATCTTTTCATTAACATTGCATTGCACACAGCAGTTTTCTTATTTCAACTGGCATACATTTATGAAGGTGGAAGCATAGGAAACTGAATTCCTGTAAGAGTGGCAGAGGACTTCTATTTAAAAGATGAAAGTTCAGGTGAAGTAGCGTAGTCTTGGAGTCCAGGGGAATATCAGCAACATGTAGAGCAGCTCTTCCTAGGACTAGCTTTCATCTCAGGTTCTTGCCTTCCTACAGCTGAAAGACCGAAGAAAGCTGCAGGCTGGTCTGTAGGCATTCCCTTTCAGATGTAACTGGTTTGTATTTACACTTTGATACTAAGGAAATATCCATTTGCACACAAGGCACTGTTTTCCAAAAGAACACAGATATCTGGGAATATAACTTCATATTCTTATCTCCTCTGGCTGGTTTGAAAGCTATATTCACTGTTAAGGTTAAACTACTTTTTTTAAGCAAGTCATCATTTGTGTTTCTAAAAATGAGCTTCATTATGATGAAGTATCAGTATCATACTTATTTACTGCTGATAAAGTTATTTGTTTACCCCTTGTATTTTACTTACATGGACTATATCAGTTATTTAACTTGTTTCTAACTGCTTTAATTTTACAATGTGACTAACATAATAGCATGTTACTTACGGGTAGACATGAAGTAATAAAGGAAAGTTCATTCATTATTTAAACATTTCTAAAAAATTGGTTCTCTTAATGTAATGTACTTTTCTTCAGTAAAAAGTAATAAACCCTAATCATTTTTGGCATAAGCTAGCCTCTCAGTGACCCTTTAGGTCACAGAAAGGAAGCTACTGCTGCACATCTAGCCTCTAACCTTCAAAACATTGAAATAAAACAGATGCTTTCTACTAATAGAGCTCTTGATAACTCAAAAATTTCTTGAGTTAGACCACAGCTCTCTGTTACAACTCAGAAACAAATGATGATAAAATGATGGATGAGATGCTCTGCTCCTCAGAGAACTTCTGCCCACATGTGCTCATGTATTCTATGAATAAAATGGCTTTGACATGGGAACTAATTTTGTTAGTCAAAATAATTACAGAAAGGCTTTCCAGCATGATGAATCCCATAATCCTAGCAATGAGAGCTGGAAGAGACTCCAAGAACTCTTCTAGTCCATCCTTTTGCCTTGTGACAGAGCCAGACAGACCTTTCCCACATCTGACAGATGTTGTTAAGGGCACTCTCTGGCAGTAAGTGCACAGCCTCTCCAAGCCTCCTAGTTCTGTCTCTAATCAGCCCTTCCAGGTAAACACTTTGTTTGCTAATACCTAATCTAAGCCTTCCTTGCTGCATTTAAAGTCTTTTAAGTCTCATTTTCCCCACAGAGAATATGCCAATAAATAGTTTATTTCAATTCTCTAAGCAGTTTGCATATTTGAAGAAACATCACATCCCTGCTCTAGCGAGAGTTTGACAAGGTAAATCCAGTTTTTTTAACCTGTATTTATAAAACACAATGTCTGATAACATAACTATATTTGTTGCTATCACTCTGGCTTTCTACACCAGACCCATACTCTTCTTGGCCTGTGCTTGCAGCGCTCAAGAGTAACATTTGACTTTTCAGAGCTTTATGATGTTGTTGATTTCTATTCAGTTTGTGAGATATTTTACTTGGAAATGACGTATGTTAATAAGTTTGATTGCAATTATTAGAATAAAATTTGGAGAGGTAAATAATGGAAGAGAAGTGATTGTATACAACAGACTTCTGGTTTTGATTGACTTTCTAGTAGGACATACCATTTCTGTCTGGTTTTTACTCACATAAAAATAATTTGTTGTTACTTCCATACTTGAATTCTTGGAACTTCTAATGCCTGCAAATCTGTATTTTCTGTCCTCTTTTATCAACATAGATAATGCCACCATCTTCTTAGTATAAGAGCCCAGGGAGGGTCTCCTGTAATCGAGCTGAAGATTCAAAACCTATTCAAATTTATAATTCTCACAATGTCAAGAAATAATCTCTCTCATTCATAAAAACTGAGAATAGAACAAAAAAAAAAAGATATTCAAGATAAACTAGCTTGTAATATACTTGCTTAAAAGAATTTCACCATGTGTATCTTGCTGTTTTACATCTCATTGCAAGTGCTCAGGGTAAGAGAAAAGGGACCAGATTTTTTCAGTAGATGTCAATGCATTTGGGTTCTCCATTTATGTTAGAAGAATCCAAATCTTTATAGAGCTGTTCAAATGCTTTAAAGAATCTGAGATTGAGCAGGATTTTCTAAGTGCTGAGTTGCCCAATTTCTTGAGAATCAAGAGGAGTTTGGTAGTTAAATTCTTAGACATTTTGGAGAGCCTTTTTAGCACCTGTCAGATGTCCAATGCTATTCTTCGAGCAGTTAGAGACTGTGTTCGTTCTTCTCAGTGAGATGAAGGGCCAAAGCATCTAAAGACTTTTCATATTCATTTCCTATGCCTTGAAGAAGTGTTTGGCCCAGCACTGCCTTTTTTTCCCCCCAGAACTCAGCAATACACTACAATTTACTTGCCAGATTCCAGAGAAATATTAAAAAATTCATAACCCAGACACATGAAAATAGAAGCAGTAATGCTGGATGCTGCAGCACATAGGAAAATAACTTATGCCAATTCTAAATGTATGATGCTAATTATCATAACTGGATTTGTAGATACTAAAATGACATTTGTATCTTACTTCCAACATGGGAAAACGAAATGAGAAACAAAAGCACCTCGCAGTAGAAAACAAACACAGTGTTGAAATCGGTCAGTAGTGCTTTCAACAGACGCTTGCTTAATTATTTCTTGCTTTCCTTGTGCTGCTGCCAAGAACAAAGGTCATATTTAATGACTGCCTAAATAATTTGTAATATTTTGTAGACTTGCCCTAGAAGTAGCTGATGTAGATCCTTTTGTACTTGGTAGGGAAGTCTCATAATGATTACCTCGTTAAAGAAACCTCGCCTTTCTTTATCTTTCTAAATGAATTTGAGTCCCTTCACAACCTCCAAAATAAACACTTTTTTTTCATTTCTATTTTCCATCAAATGCTGTAGTGACAGCTCCAACAAGGCAACACAGGTTGTTTCAAGATTATAGAGCACTCAGGACACTCACATCAGCTTTGAAGTAAATTAGTGGAGCCACATGCACTTTCCTCTGCCAAACACAAAAGAATATATATCATCATAGCATCATTGTAATGACATACAACCTTAACCAAGAGTCAGAGACATTAGTACAAAACTAGATCTCCTCTATCTTGTCTCTCAAGCAGATAATGTCATGACTCCATCAGTTGGAAGTAGTGGTTTATTGTCATAGTTCTAGAATGTGAAATCAAATACAGTATTATTTTTTTTAATGACAGGACACTCCTGGTGCCTGCATTCACTTCTCTTCTTGCTTCACTAAGGGCCAGTAGTTGGGCAATAAGCAATAGGAAAGTATAGGGAAATATAGCAAAGCGCTTGACGATGAGGTGAAAATAGAAGAAAATGGAATATTAGTTAAGTAATCTCACGGACAGCCTGAGACAGACTGCTAGATGTCTGCCATCAGACCCCAAACTGGAGCACACATGAAGAGTATGACGTGTCAAGGAAGATTGACAGTGGAAAGTGTTGCAGCTCAAAATAATGAACTTCATTCCATCTGAGGGACCTAGGTCCTGTTACAGAAGCAATCTTGTACTTTCTGTACATCTCAATATGACACAGAGTGATAACAGAGATAATGCCTACACTGGCATTACACTGACACCAATTTAAGTCAGAGTTTGCTTCCCTTCTCTCCTCCCATTAATAAAGGTGTTTCTGACCCATGGAATAAAATGAGTCCTAAATTTTTTAACATTTCTTTGAAAATTGACCCTTGAGAACACAGACTAACTACTTCAATTTGTCCTGTTTATTAAAATAGAGGGTTTAATGTTAGAACATAATGATTACTTTTCAACACTGCTGAAGCCTGCTCTTGCTGTCATTTAAACCTATAGCATCACAATGTCATGGACTAATTGAAGTGTAAAGGAGTCTCTGGAGAACTCCTGTCCAATCTCCTCCTAAAGAAGGGTCAGCTATGAGTGTACACCAGAGTTCCCAGGGTTTTATCCAGTCACATCTTGAAAAACTCCAAGGACACTGACAGAATACGTGCTCTGGGCAGCATCAACATGCACCAGTATAGGCTGAGGGTCAAACTGCTGAAGAGCAGCTCTGCAGAGAGAGACCTGGGAGTCCTGATAAGCTAAACATGAGCCAGCAATGTGCCCTCATGGCCAAGAAGGCCAATCCCATCCTGGGATGCATCAAGAAGAGTGTGGCCAGCAGGTCAAGGGAGGTTCTTCTCCTCCTCTACTCTGCCCTGGTGAAGCCTCATCTGGAGTCCTGTGTCCAGCTCTGGGCTCCCCTGTCTGGAGAGAGTCCAGCACAGGGCCACCAAGATGATCAGGGGACTGGAGCATCTTTCATATGAGGGAAGGCTGAGGGAACTGGGGCTGTTTAGTCTGGAGAAGAGGAGACCGAGCGGAGATCTTATTAATATATACAAATATCTAAAAGGTGGGTGTCAGGAGATTGGGGCATCCTTTTTTTTCTATTGTAGTTAGCAACAGGAAAAGGGGTAATGGGAATGAAGCTGCAATATGAAAAGTTTGATTTAAATATAAGAAAAAACTGTTTCACTGTTCAGGTGAGGGAGCCCTGGGATTGCCCACAGGCTGCCCACGGGGGTTGTGGAGTCTCCTTCCTTGGAGGTCTTAAAGACCCGCCTGGACATGTTCCTATGTGACCTGATCTAGATTGACCTGCTTCTGCAGGGGAGTTGGACTAGATGATCCCTAAAGGTTCCTTCCAACCCTACCATTCTATGATCCTATGAAAGATCATAGAATCATAGAATGGTAAGGGTTGGAAGGAACCTCAAAAACCTCTTTATAGGTACTAGAATAAAAAACAGTGTGCAAAAGCAGGAGTAATTTCTAAATAGGCTACATTTTGTCCAAAGAAAGTTCAGACCTTTGTATCTGTGCCTTTCCCATTTCCTCTCCTCATCATGAAGTGCTGACTGAGCATTATCTCCCTATCGTTAGCCAGCATGCTGAGCCAGCAAGGTATATAAACACAGGTTTGGCTGCATAGAGGACACATGCATAGAGGACCACTGACTTTAGACAGACTTTAAGCAGTGTCACATGTGTTACCAGACTCAGAAACATATGTGGCTGAAACATCACATGATTTAATACACAACTTGAGCATCGTTCTTGGTTGGGAGCTGGAATTATCCATTCATTATATCTCAAGTCACAAAAGCTGGAAACTAAACTTGCTTTTGTGTTTGAAAATCAAACTGATATTCTGAAATCATTCCTCGGCCTAGGAGAATGTGCTGGTAACACATTTACCAACATGAGAATTGGTAACACTGCATCTACACCTAGACATGTGCTTTCAGGTCTTGCAAGACAGATGGAAGAAAGAACAGTTAAACCATAAATATGTTCCCTGTTTTCCTCAACAGAACCATAAATCAATAAATTGTTACACAAAGCTTAACTTGCATATCAAGATATTCCATTGAAATTATGCTGTAAGCTTGTGATTAGCTAGCAACAGATTGTCACTTAAATGCCATCCTTGAAGAGTTACTTAAAATTAACTAAATTTAGCAAAGAATCAAGCCTTTCTGGGGGAGTTTAGATTGTAGGAATTTACTGTCCTACTAAGTCTGGGTCTCGTTCATTTTTAATATCATATGTAATGACATGGGTAAAACCCACGTTTTGTGTCGTGGAGATACAGCAAATGTTAAAAACCTTTTAATTACTCATTCGTACTGACAGTAAAAATATCCACATTTACTCTTAATAAGGCCAAATCAGAAGACTGATTTTCATTCCTTAGGGAGAAGGCCCACGATCAGATCATGGGAATTAGGAAGAAACTGCTTTTCCTTTTTCCCACATTTGTTCATTTTAAAAACATTCGTCTTTCCCCAGAAGATCCAAGTGCAAGAAAAAAACATCGGAGAGACAAAGAGAGAGAGAGAGACTGTCAGTGTATGTACCTGATGTACTCTGGCACTTCCTAACACACATCCATAAACTCTACTGACACCAAATAACATGAGTCCTCGATTCAGAATTTGATGCTTTTGCTTATATGGGGCCCTTCTGCAGTTTGGTATACTGTTGCCATCAGTGCCCAGTCTTCCAAGAAGTGGCTTTCCCATTTCACATATTTTCTCTTGGGTACTGTCTTAGCTATTTTCTGGTCCTTCTCACCCACAGCAGTATATTCATTTCTATTTCAAGGAGTGTTATGATTTCAGAAAAAAAAATTAAATAAATACGGTAACACGTGGTGGCAGCAGTGAGTAGCAAGTGAGAAATGATGAAATCAATACTTGAGCTTCAAGCAGTATAAGGTAAGGACAAATTCCACACAGCTATTGAGTTTTCCAGATATCTTTGTTCTCTCTTCCCATCTGTATGTTCCTGCATACTTTGTACATATCTTTGCAACTCCAGGTATGACATATGAGGGTTTTTTGAGGGCATTTCATCCAGTGTGTGTGCCTCAACATTTCTAAAGAGCAGTTAAGATCATACATACAGTAAGATCCTCAGAAACACACCAGCAATGTAGCACTTCTTAGCTGTTTGCTGTTCAAGCACAAGCACAAACACAACAAGCTGTTTGTGTTTAAGCATAAGCAACCACTCATACATTGTCTAGTGCCAGTTCAGGGCTGAGGACATCATGCTGAAGCCTGCGATGAAATGTAGAGGGAAGAGTCTGCCTTGCTGTGGTGGGATGTCATATTCTTGCTCATGTCCTTCAAATGCAGACTTTTCCTTCTGAGCGCTCCCTTGGGTGCTGACAGCTGTTTGGCCCTTTTGTCTGGAGTCAAAAGCAATACTATCTGTAGTAGAGAAGGCAGAGCATTTTTTCTAAGCAAAGTCTTTTTTAAGAGTATTGGGCAGATGGCAAAAAAAAAAAAAGGAGTATAAATAGAGCTGTATGTAAGAGAGAAAAAATAACATAGAACCAGTTAAGCAAATAATAAGTGTGTTGAATATTTTCAAATTATTTTTTACATAAAAAGAAATATTAGTTTTCAGAACATTATTAGCACTTATGTGGTGATGTCACTGCCTGGAAACCTAATTTTGGAAATTACTTGTGTTTGGGGCATCTGAGCAACCTGATGATCAAATCAGATAGCACATTTCTGGGCTCTGACTCCAGAAATGGCATAGTAAATGTCAGTACACCAGACAAGACAGGTATTTCTGCCTCATTTTGAAACTCGTGAAGATAGATTTTCAAATGACAAAGTGTAAATGGCAAGGGTTTAGTAACGGCTTCATGAACAGCTCTGCAGTGTGCAGAGCAGGGGCAGAGCAGGTGACTGGAGGCTGCAAGCACAAGGACACCCTTGCTTCAGGCTGCCTTTTTTTCTTTAGCCAATGCCCTGTGAAATAAGGGAGGAAGATCAACATAGATTTGCAGGCATGACAGAGAATGAAGTCTATCCCCAGAAAAGGTGCCAGCCATTAACTATAACAGTAATTCCCAACATCAGTCACCTATCATGGAATTAGTGTCATTAGTGAGATGTCCCTTCAAAGGCAGCTGAGAGGATGGGAAAATATGACAGCATGTGATTGTTTTATAAGGAAACAAAAGGTTCACACACTTGTGGGTTTTCACTAATTTTACAAAAGGGTTGTGAACTGCAATTGTCATGGTCTACAAAGTGAGGAGAGAATTGAAGGCAGGTGCACTTGTGGCAATGGTGATTTCCAAGTGGCTTCAGACTATACCGTTTCTAATAAGTGTGCATGAGGAAGGCATGAACAGCTGCTGAAACACTGGGGTCCTGGAACCATACTAGTGCTGATAGGATTTAATGTCAAAAAAAACTAGTAAGGATGGGCTTTCCACTGTTGCAAGAAGTAATAGCCCAATCCTGTAAAGACCGGTCGATCTTGCATTGACATTTTCTCTTTTCCTGACTAATCAGCTGTGAAAGCTTTTATTCATGATTAATCCATACTCCTGTCTGTTTCTTCTTATGATCTGTATTAATTACTCCCATCACACCCTAAAAGTGTCCTCAGCAGGATTTTACAGTAGCCTCCATAGTGGTGTTTGTAGAAGCTCATTTGTACCTTGGCCTATGATGTATTGCAAAGATGATTGGAACATTGCCAGGCTGTAAAGAGATTTCCATAGGGTTGATAGAGAAACTCTAAACTCTAAGCATACACAGGCGTGCACAGCATTTACACACACACACAAATCTGTCCATCTAATATGCATATCTGAATTGAAATCACAGCCTGAGGTGATGCACTGAGGCCATATGCTACTACTCTCTGTTGAAATTTAAGTCTTTAGCGTATGTTTCTTGGATTCGTGATTAAGGCATTTATTTTGGAGCTATGAGCCTAAAGCAATACTCAGCCAAGGCACGAATGCCATATTTCTGAAAGAGATCTTAGCAGCCCAAAAGAAATGAAGACAAGATGTTAAAGATGTACCTTTGTTTTTCTCAGGGACATCTTGAACTTTTGCTAGCCCTCTATGTTTTCCTAGTGCCTTCTTCTCTGGATGGAATGTTGCCTTCAAGGGAAACAAGAGAGGAGATCAGTTATAAGCATTGTTTGCATTAGCCTTGCATCTTCTGGAGAAATGCATACGGGAAAAGTAGAAAAGTGAACAAAAAAAAAAATCCCATCTTTCCTATTTACCTGTTGCTTGCTTTGTCTTTTTAGCAGGCTTAGGTTTGGGGAACATTTGGCATCACCTCCACCATGCAGTAAGTTTCAGTACTGTGTGCAGTTGTATGCTATACAAATTGAGTTGCTGAGTGTGACAATAGTTTTACAGCACTGCTAGAAGATGGCACGAAGCACGGTCCTATTGCAGTTTCATTAGCATAATTGGCATCTGCACTTATATGGATTCAGCATTACTGAAGCTGTTTCAAAGGGACTGATTATGTGCTGTATCGCTTGGAGCAATATTTTAGGCTGAGATCCCACTGGGATGGAGCAGACATGAAAAGAAGCCCTAAATTTTATAGTGCTGTGTCAGTATTACTACAAGAAAAGTGTAGTATCTGAAATAAGGATATCATGGATAGACAATTACCAGCCTAATGGCTTTACACTGTTCTTTTAGATTTATCTTGATCCGTTCTCTGTTATAGCTTCCCTTGATCATCTAATAGGTTTGCTCTTTCCCTAGAAAACAAACTTCAGCATTTTCTTGTTACTTGCATACAAAATGTAGTCACTTACTGTGTGATCTTGGAAATAAGGTGTAGCAGTACTCTGACTGCATTGAACTACATGGTGCTGTTAGCAGCAGCTTTCTTAAAATTTTTGTTTTCCTTTTTGAAATGCCCAAATGCAGCTGAGCAGGCAGCAAGGCAAAAGCAGCAAGCAGGGTACAAACTCATGCACTCACCTGGCCCTGAGGCAGGGCATATAGGCTAGAACAACCTAATAGCTTCTGACAATGGCAAGAGCTTCTGAGAGCCCAACCTCTACTTGGAGATTGATAGAGTTTCAAGGATGTCCCAGTTATTGCCCTCTTACTTCAGCCAGCCTTGCACTGCAACATAAACCTTTTGGGACTCACACTTCCCTTTTTTCCTTTTTTTTCCCCCATGGATGAACTAAGATGCAGATCATAGAATCATAGAATGGTGGGATTGGAAGTGACCTTTAGAAATCATCTAGTCCAAACCCCCTACAAAAGCCATTTCAGTTGTTAGAGAAATATATTTTTAATGCATATATTTATATAGCTACATTATATATGTTTTTTAATATGCCTTGCAGATTTAACATAATATAAATGTTTGTGTATTATGCAGTAAGGAATAGTGATGTTCTGAAGAATGGTGTTTTTGCTGATGTTATGGTACCTGTACATGCAGCTGTGTCCAACCTGTGAGACCTGATGGCAGCCACGTTCCCCTGTCTGGGGGCAGACACTGGCAATTTCAGAGGACGAAAGCCAATCCAGCACTGGCTTTTGCTTCTGCAGGTAGAAACCCAGGTGCATGTTCTGCAGGGCAGCCATGAGTGCTTTCTGGAGAATGGTCTCCAGAATTAGGTCCCCACCATTAGGTCGCTGCCTTTCAGAATTGCAGGGATCTACCCTAAAGTCACAGGGCTGAGCAGCTGAAGTAGTGTATACAGATTCGCCACATGCTACAAATTAATGGAGACATGGTAGTAATGGAAAGCTAGTAGTTCTTCAGCTCGTCCTTTGTCTGTTGTCATTTCCAAGATAATTTATCCCTTCCCATTCTTGACTATGCAATTAAATGATTGTAATATATTCCATGTTTTCTAATTAAGAATTGTTTTTTTTTTCTTAACCCAAAGGACACTGGAACATTGAGCGTAAGTATAAAATACAATCTCAGATCAGACCACGGCTCCCTTTAATAGTCTTTGGGACACATGTCTGAGGAGAAAATTGGTTTCTCCATTTTATTTATTAGACTGCTGAGGGAGAAAGTAAAGGAAGTGTCCCATATTGCTTTTACAGGGTACTGTAAGACACTGGTAAATGCAAATATGTTTTTGTGGGGGTGATTAGACTTAATAAGGGTATATTAAAACAGCACTAAATATGTTAGTGTGAATGCAAAGTTTATATTCTAAAAAGTAGCAAGGATTGTCTTGTTTGCCCTCTAGAGTTTTCTTAAGCCTGATGTTTTGAATCAATGAGTTGAACAGAAGCAGGATAGCTCTAGATCAAAACGAAGGCACCAGATACATGTGGAATCAGTGAGTTAATTGATATCACTTTCCTGTATGCTTCAAAGGAAATCTATCCTGCACAAAAGTGCTTGTGTTGATGCAAAGTCACCAGCTATCTCACAGCTTCTTTATTTTGTTTCAGTGGGAAGAAAAAGTCTCTGTCTACCATACTCATGGAAAAACAAATTTAACAGGGACCAAAGGGCTCTAGTTCAAGCAGCAAACACCCCAATACGTCCCAGCCTTGCTAACAAGATGTGCTTTCACACATGTGCATTTTGGCAGCAGAGAAAGTAGTCCCATGGCTCGTCACCTCCCTTCCAGCCCCATGCTGTCCTGGAACATTGCTGGTAGGATTATTTCTGTGGCTGTGCAATGAGCTGGCTCAGTGGACAGAGCAAAGTTAAAGATCAGTCAGGCAAAAAAATAAGGAAAAAAAAAAAAAGTCAAGCAGAGAGGAAAAAAGCCAAGCAAAAGGAAAAAAAATGTATTTTTCAGCCTGGCTGAGCAGGTAGCAGAAGCAAGTGCTTGGCTGTGCATCTGGGGCTGCTCACTTCCCCGCAGTGAGGGGTGGCAGCAGTGGGAGGCTGCTTACACCAGCTCACGTGAAACCACTCACTGTGAGACTCCTCTGCTGAGGAATGGAAAGAGTAAGGGGACACTTGGTAGCTCACTTTACCCACCTTGTCATTCCTCAACATGCAAGAGCACTGTGCTGGCTAGTGTCAGCTGGAAAAAGGGGCTGTGTGATAATGGAAACGAGGGTAGTGCCAAGCCCAAGCATCCAGAAATCCTGAGTCAGGCCTGCAGAAGTCATGAGGTCTTTAAAAATAAGTATTCTTTTTATTTCCTTGCTGCAGTCTTAGACTTTAGAATACTTGAGATACTGAGTGTACACAGTCTTAGACTTTTCAAACACAGAGACTAGATTCTTTCATTGATACAACTATAAATCAAGATTTCTATGCTGTTCAGAAAATATACCCAGTCTTATCTTAGTGGCTGTCGATCTAGATGGTACATTTACCTAGCTCATCTGACACTTGTGTATCAGAAAAATGAAGCTGAAAGATAACTCAGTCAACACTTTCCAGGCTGCTGTTGTGGGAGTGCACTGCGTGGGGCTGGCCACAAACCTTCTCCAGCAGACCCTAGCCATGATACTTCTCTGCTCAGCCTCGGGCCATAACCACTCTCTGCCAGCCCCAGGTGAGCCACACCATCCCCAGGCTGCGGGTACCTCATTAACATTTAGAAATATGTAAAGGGCAGGTGTCAGGAGGATGGAACCAGGCTCTTCTCAGTTATATCCAATGATAGGACAAGAGGCAAACAGGTACAAGTTGGAATACAAGGGGCTCCAAAGAAACACAAGAAAAAAATTCTTCACTGTGAGGGTGATGGAGCACTGGAACAGGCTGCCCAGATGGGTTGTAGAGACTCTCCTGGAGACATTCAGAACCCACCTGGATGAGCTCTTGTGTGACCTACTCTAGATGGTCCTGCTCTTGCAGGAGGGTTGGACTAGATGATCTTTTGAGGTCCCTTCCAACCCTTAATATTCCGTGATTCTGTACCTGCAGGCACTTGGGGACAGCAGGCAAGCTCACTGCTCTGGAGCCTGCCAAGTTGGTCATGCTTGGGAAATGCTGCTTCTCCCCACTGACAATTTAATTTCACAAACACTTGGAAGATCAAAACCTTGTGTGAACTAGTAAGAGTTTCTGATTATGGATACCTCTTGGCTTTCTATTTGATTAGAGTATGCCCATATGTATTATTTATGACGCTGCAGAAGCATTTCAATGGAGTTGGAAAATTGGCTATTGAAAGATAGTTCCAGCTCAGCATAGCTGACAGTCCAAGAGAAATCACAAGAATGATTGCATTAGGCAAAAATCTGCAGATCAACACACGTAGACCTGCCAATATATACATGCAGATGTATTGAGACATGCAGCTTTTTAGTACTCTAACTGAAGCGCTAACTCCTTCTTCCCTCCCCTCCCCTGTGTCCTGACATGGCTCATCCTCACACGAGCCTGTCCAAAAGCCAACTAAAAGACAAACTTTGAACTCAGGTGAATGAATACATGATTCCCAGCCAAAATCACTTGGCCATGTACAGTACTTCAGCTTTGACTTGTGAGTAACAGTATGTACCTGTTAACAACAGGCTAAGTAGCCATAGTCCCTTTCAAACAGAATCTGGTCAGGTCAGTGCAGAGGGCATTGCTGGGTTTCCATGATTAGAAGTGGTGGTACAGTGTCCTTGGCCCCAAAGATGTAAACGTCTGCACCAGATGTCAGGTGAATCGCTTTGTGTTGGATTTTGCCATGGAGGAGGAGCAAAGGTATCAGTGAAAAGACTTTGAGCTACGTTTTATTTTTACTTGTTCAGCACAAGGTGAAGCACAAATCTGTCTGGTCTTTGCAAGTCAAGCTAGAAACAATCTCTAAGACCAGATGTGACTGCACAGCAGAGCTGATCCCTTGCTCTGACTGCCACAGTGCTGGCTGAGCAGATGGCTGTTCTGGGCGACTGGGGATAGTGCACCATGGACTGAGACACTATGCAGCAAACCACCTTGCTTTCCTCTGCCAAAAATCTGACAGGGAGCTGTGGATTCAGGGTTCTTCATGCCCTGTGATGTGCTCCGATGGACCTATTTATTTTCTGGAAGTGTTAAAAGCACAACCAGATTAATTTTCCTTGTCCTCAATAGTGTGTCCCTAACCACAAACATTTCAGGGCTTGAAATTACCCGGGTATGTCAGCAGTTCTGACCTACTGGGCAGTAATGCAGCAGTAACCTCCACCATACAAACCCCCAGCAGGAGGGACCCCTGGAAGCCTCGTCTACCACCACTCAGGCATTCCTGCCCCTTTGATATGGGTGCTGACAGTCATGCAGCTCTGACTGTGGTGAGGGGCCCACTGAAAGCTAAACTGACCACAAGCTGTACCCATCCTCACACCTGTGAGCAACCCACTGCTGTCAGGTTACCCATTAGCTGACACCAGCTACCATTGTGGCCTCGTCTCTGTGTGCTGCACTGCAGTCACTTGCCTTAGACTTGCTTGGGAGAAAAACTGGTTAGATGGTCAGGTCCAATGAGTTGTGGTCAATGGAGTTAAATGCAGTTGGCAGCTGGTCACAAGTGGTGTCCCCCAGGGCTCAGTACTGGGGCTGCTCCTGTTTAACATCTTTACTAATAATCTGGATGATGGGATAGATTGCACCTTTAGTGAGTTTGCAGATGACACCAAGCTGGGTGGAAATGTTGACAGGATTTAGGGTAGGGAAGCTTTACAGAGAGATCTAGATAGACTGGATGGCTGGGCCAAGGTCTATTCCATCAGTTTCAGTAAGGCCAAGTGTCGGGTCCTGCACTTGGGCCACAACAACCCCCAGCAGTGCTACAGGCTTGAGGAGGAGTGGCTGAAAGCTGTCAGACAGAGANCTGAGGGATTTCGGGCTGTTTAGCCTGGAGAAAAGAAGGTTTGGGGAGAGCTTATCGCTCTCTACAACTACCTGAAAGGAAGCTGTAGCGAGATGGGAGTTGGTCTGTTCTACCTATTAACAAGCAATAGAACAAGAGGAAATGGCCTCAAGTTGTACCAGGGGAAGTTCAGGCTGGATATTAGGAGGAATTTCTTTACTGAAAGGTATTGGAACGGCTGGCCAGGGAGGTGGTGGAATCATCATCCATGGAGATGTTTAAGAAACAGTTGGATGTTGCACTTAGGGAAATGGTCTAGTGGTTGATAGGGCTGGGACAAAGGCTGGACTCGATGATCTTAAAGGTCTCTTCCAGCTGAAATGATTCTATGATTCTGTGATGCTAAGGCATCATCTCTGGGAGAGAAACTGCCTTTTTGTTCTGTGCTTGTATGGTGGCTACTACTGAAATGGATTTTCTTCAGCTAAAAATCTGTTGCTTTGGTATTTATAGAAAGCTCCAAAAGAAACTAATGGCAGGAAGTCTTAGCTGTAACACTAACACAAACGATAAATGAAAACTTCCACATATAGTCAAATGCCTAAAGTACAGCAGCAAGGAAATACATATATTTTTATGGGTATAATGTATAGTTAGTTACGTGTGGGTGGGTATGTCTGAGTCATATTTCAAGTGCAAGGAGGATGCTACTTAACATTGTATCTGTGACAGGTCTAATGGCAATTCTCTTCCAAGATTTGTATTTTGGAGGACGTTCAACTTAATCTACTGTGATAACGCAGAGTGTTCCGAATGGTTGCATGATGTAACTCTTGAAGACCTAATGAATTAATTTTAGAAAAATTTATATAATTGGGAAACCTGCGGTTTAGAACCAAAAGTCCATAAAGTGTACAGCATTTTTAATACATGTTCACATTCTTCTTCACTTACCTGTGTGCAAACACAGTCTTTCCCTAAATCAACACTATATTGCACAGACCAGTAGCCTATACAGGATAATTGCCAAATATGTTACATGGAACTTTTCCAGTATTGCAATTAAATTATGCTATTCTGTGTATATACATTTAGATTTAGCAAATTCACCTCATGGCAATGTAGAACTCTAGAGTCTGTACTTGAGGGAATATTTGGTGTTAACGTCTTCAGTAAAAGAGATTTAATTACATTCACCCCAGTGCTGGCTGATCTGGAAGTTATTCTCTCGATTTTTCCCAGGCAAGTAAAATACTTTGCTATGTAACAAATGAAAATACAGGTTATGCTGTATGACCTACTGGTACAGCTCCTGAACCAAAAACACACACAGCTTGCTCGCATTCAGGGCTCAATCTATGCACCTACTAAAAAGAAAACAGGCAATGATTTCAGCGCTATAGTGGCAGACCCAACTATCAAAGAGCTGAAACACCTTTCTGATTTCATTTGTCACGGCATATGTTCTGGGGCGGGGGGGTGGGGAAAACAAGTTATCCATTCATGATTAATAATAAAATTGTAGGTGCTTTAATTCATTCTCTCTTTGCATGTCAACTGTCAGGTCCAAAGCAGCTCTAGAATCAGTACTAATGAAAAACCTCAGACTAAAATAACCTCATATTAGGTTCTGTAGCTGCCGTGACTGACAAGAGTACTAATGCTTACCTGTATGACTCCATTTCTTCCTAATATTTTATACAAATGGAAAACCTTTAGCATGAAGACAGTATCATGAAAACAAGAATAAGACTGTCTATTAAGATGCAAAGATAAATGCAAACTGTTTGTTTCATTTTCTCTTCTTTGAGTTACAAGTTCCTTGCTGTCATGAAAAACCTTTTCATCTTCCCTGAAATTCATTACTGTGGCACTCAGTTGACAAATATATTCATCACAGTAGTGTATTTCCCAGAGATTCCTGTCTTCTGCCTCAAGCACTCTATTCCTTTAGATGATAAAAGTATTAATCTGAGAAGAGTTTACATACATATCTGCATGGCTGTAGACCCAGGTACACCATAAAAGTATTTTAAAAAATCATACTTTGAGGGAAAAAAACCCAGCTTTTAAGAGAGGTAATCTTTACAACAGAACCCTTATTCCACAATGGATGTACAGTCATCCTTCTTCCACTGTGTTTGGACAATGAAATGCTCTCTGCTGTAGCAATTAAGGATCCTGCAAGTGTAGTTTATGAACTTGAAAGTTTTATCCAAGGTTCTCAACGTGTGGCAATGTCGCTGTATTACTACATGTGCATGTGTGACAGCCATTGCCATAAAATGTCAGCGGGCAATAAATTATTACTAGATGAGAATACATGTGTTTAGTTGCATTTTGGTTTATATTGCGGAGAGTTGAGAAAGTTGACCATTACTTCAGCAATTTGTTAAAACAAGATTTTCTTCACCTTCGCCCTTCTTTGCAAGACACGCTGGGCCTACTTTTGTGGTACCTACTCCTGCAACATTGAGTGTGAAAGAGGAACTTGTGAAAGCTGAATCCCAATCGTCTCTTTTCTGAGCACGTGTTATGTTACATGTAGCCAATTTTTAGAGGTCTCATTTCAACTGGAATCTGGCTATTTGAAAAAAAAAAAAAAAAGTCTTTTTCATCACTCCCCAACCCTTTGCCTCAGTGAACACTTAATTGCTTTATGAGAAAATATGTAAACTGTACGCTGGAATCACTTTACTACAACTGAGGCCAAACCGCTCTGAAAGCAAAACCAAGAGGATATAGGCAATATGGCATCTCTAGCTCACCAGGAGAGGAAATTTATGTACGCAGAAATCCTCTTCTCTAAATGACCAACTGGTGGGGTTGTTAGAATTACATCATCCATCATCAGAAAGTGAGAGGTTCAGATGCTCATAAACCTCTTATCCCAAAGTCAGAAAATTTATTTTGCTTCTCACATAAAAATCAGCATTTTCACTTTACTGCTTCCACTACTTCCCTGGTAGACTTTTATGGTGCCTTAAGCTTTTGGCTAGTCAAGATGACTGACCAAAACTTTGTGCTTCACTTTGGGTGTTACTGTGTGAAGAACTGGCGCAGCCTGAAAAAATAATTTGCAAGATTTTATCCCACTGGATTTTCCAGTTAGTCAATACTGTCCCTTCTGAGTTACAATGTGCACAGCAAAACAACACTTTGAGGCATCTGTTTATTTATATAAGCAAAGCAGAATATTGTGTTAAATCAATGTAATGTTAATAAAATATTTTTGTTATGTAAATAAATATATAACAAACAGTAATTAAAGGTAAGTTGATGTGAAAATGTGTAAAGGTGCTGATATTCACAGCATTTTAAGGAGTCATCCCGGGATGTGATAATAATAGAAAATGTTAGCTATGTCTTTCCTTGTCTCAAGTAAGTTTAAAGGTACATTTTTTTTCTTTATTATTACTCATTTTGGCTTTACAGCTACTCAGAATTAATACTCTATTATGACTTCATTCCCAAAAGTGTACAAGTTCTTTTTACTAATGTTTGGAGAGTTTTGAGACTTGTTAAAGAAAAAAAAAATCAAAGAAATCAAAGGAACATTTAGGATTTTGCTCCATGTAAAAGTCATCCCAGAGTCCAGAGTCCTTCACACTTTTTTAGTGCCTCCTTTAGACTCTGTTTTATCCCCCATAAACTTAATTTTATGAGGGGAAAAAAAAAAAGTTGCATGTTATTTAAACTAGAAGAAATGTGAACAAGCTTTCTAATATACAAGTTCAAACTAAAATTGGTACCTTTGTAAAGCCACCTTTGTATCTCATTGTTTAATATATTCTTTACCAGTAACGCTGGCGATTAGACAGCATGAGGACATATCAAACACCTTGCAAACATCCCACAACATTTTGCCTGTCAAAATGCAAGTGATATAGCTTCTTACCATTGTTACCCGATTCTATATGTTCTTTGTTTTCTGTTTCCTCTCACTTTTGCTTTCGCTTTTACTTACTCAGGCCTCTGCCGCTTGGTAATCATGCAAAGGACATGTTTGCCCTACCCTCCTCCAGATGTTAAATTTGTTCTTTGAATAAAGAGGGCACATGAGTTCTCTCTCTTCCCATTTGCGCCAAGCAGGGACAAAATTGGTCAAATAAGCCTCCAGAAGCGTAATGGTGCTTTAGAAATGCCAATCGATGATATTTGATTGATGATGCCATTATGATACTCAATATGTTTCCATTACAATCGGTAACCATGAACAGCCAATGATTCAAAATATAATCTCTGGGACAGCATTACAAAGCCCTGACTGTTTTAGACGTTGATGTATAAAATGTGTCACCGTATGTGTAAAAAGCTTTTTGATGATGCTCCCAGCGTACCATTATAAAATAAGTGTGGTTTCCGTCGGAAGACTACCTCCCAAGTAATGCTGATTCAGGGTCATGGAGATAAATGCATCCCTCCCTAGGAAACTATAACACTACATTGATTTCAGACACCTTGCATTCTGCGCAAAAAGAAGATTAGCCCTGCTTTGATTTAGGAGTATGGCAGAGTGTTTGGAGGCGGGCAGTGGCAATCAGGTCTTCTGGATTCTATTCCAAGCCACGGCAGTGACTCACGCCATGACCTTGTGTAAGTCTGTTGACCTCTGTGCCTGCTTACTCACACAGAAGAATGAAAAAAGGATAAATACCTACTTTGCTGGGGTTGAAACCCTTGGCTCAAAAGAGCTAAGTACACAGGCACTCCTGGCAAGCTAAATAAATCATGAGCATGTTTCAGAGGAGTTCACAAAACATCTCCAGTATGAGGCTTCTACAGTCTCTTCAACTGGATCCCATTATGTATTTCAGTGCAGCACATATGGTCCTATCTTTAAAACACTGGGTAGTGTTACAGGCTGTGGGCTAAGTTACAGCCTGAAGGTTTCAAGTTAAAGGGAGCCGTGTGCTTCGAGGGGATGGTGCTCTGCTCAACGCGTGCCCTCGGGAGAGCTGTGCTCACAGTAACATACACCCTGTCCAATTGGAAAAGCGGTGTGGAAATTTCTAACTCCTGTGGATGTATATTCTGAACATCATCAGAAGCACCGTGGCTTTGGTATGTTTGTATCAGTACTCACAGATTTCCATGGAACATTCTGTCAGTGTTCCTGAGGGGTGTCTGGGCAGTGACCTACCTTGTAACATGGTATTTAGAAATAACGGAGTGAAGTTACCCTGAAATACATGGTAAGAAGTGAACAAGAAGTGTGCATTTCCTTACAGCACTCTTACATTTAACTTTTGAGGTTTCATTTCAACTATTTCTATTGCTCTGCAGTCAAATACTGTATTTTTTGGGGGACATCAGCAGATCGGATAATATCGTCAGCGATATTCTCATAGTTTTGTTCTAGTTGTAGCAACCATTTGGACCATTTTATGCAGAGTAAGAAAACAGTGATAGTTTACCTTGAGAAAAAGTACCCATATGCAACTGATGGGCATCAGGGAAACAATGCTCAGAAAATTCCCTGCTTCTGGGTTATCCACTTTCATGTAGGTAAGACATCTCGACAGCTATTTGTGCTTAAGCTGAAACAGAGGGATAGCTCTAGGATAGCTACAGTAACTTCCATGTTTTACTACTTATAATTTTTCATATTACAGGGAAACAGTCCAATGATCTGGGGTCACAGTTCCGCTGGTTGATGACATATTTAAGCACATATGTTAAAATCAACAAGCCTGGTCCCTAGCTATAGCCTGGAGTCAGGAGCTGCAGAACCAGTAAAATACAGATGCAGCTTCCTTTACAGAGACCCTGCTCGGCCATAAGGTGCAAGAGGTGCCAGTGATTCCAGGTGTGACATTCTTATGCCTGATGACTTGTCCACATAAAAAAATTACTCCAATAGCCACTGAACTGAAATGAGATGTTTTTCTGAGTAACTCCATAAAACTGATAAGCTTCACAGGAGGAAGCAGAACTTTATCAGCTCCCAGACGTTCTTTTCACTTTGAAAAGGAGTAGTTTAATTCAGGGACGGCCAAAGCCAATGCTTCCTCATGTCATTTTCCTCTTTGCTGACTGCACTGATAAAATTATCTCTAATTTCCACAACCTTCAGTCTCTTTACTGCGTTATGACAGTCCTCAACCATTTTGCAGTGTCAAAATCTACCTGCTTCGTATTTGCATACAACAAGCTTCTACTCACAAACAAACAAACAAACCTGGGACAATGGGTCCAGTACTAAAATTGGGGGCTATTTGAAATTAAGACATTTACTTACCAAAATCAGCATTTCTGGGCATATGTAATGTCAACAAAATTGATTTAGAAAGTGTGACAATGTTGAGGTTTTTTTCCCTTTCCTAGTAAAACAGCATTGCAATCTTAACTGGTTAAAACAAAGTAACATAAACAACCACATCCCATCAGGACACTGGTATTCAAAGATAATGAAAGATCTGCCCCAGCTAGCATCTTTTGCAAACCCTGCTGTTTCATGTTGTTTCATCCAGAGAGCGTGTCCCTGGGGCAGACTCCTACCAGAAGAACTGACAAGGAGCTCATGAGTGGGTGCAAAAATCACACAAATGTTCACACAGAATACACTTATTTTATTAAATCGTCCTTCTTCTTAAGGTAATACTAAAGTATAAGTAGATTTAACCACATGGGGAGTGTCAAGAAGTCACAGTCTATCTTCAAGCTAGAGGAAAGTCAAGAAACTTAAAACGTTCTTATCAGCACTGTCTGTAGCAGTGTGTAATTCTAAAAAAAACCACTCCAGTCTCTTCAGTCTGTTGTTTGGGAGTGGGAATACAATTTCAGGAGCAAATAACCCTTCCAAATACAAGTTATCGTTCTAGGCTGGCTAGCTGCAGTGTTATTTTAGGGGAAAGCAACACTTCATCTAATTCCTGGGTTCTGTATGCTGCTTTTTGCTCATTTCACAAGAGGTTTTTAAGGTCCTACCCATGAAGATGTTCTTCGTGCCTGATAGACAGAGGCCTACCACAAAGCCTGCACACTTTCTCAAGACACAGTATGAGAGTGACGCGGGTGCCATCCCTACCGGTCCTCTGTCGAAAAAACGGATTTTTAATAAATAGTGCAACAACGTTTCTCTTTTTAGAAGGGACAATCTTTGGTGTTCTATTAGTGTACGGCTGCTCCATCTCACCACTTATGTGGTGATGCGATGTCCAAGTGCCTCTTTGTGCCCTCCTCCGGCCGGTGCCGGGCGCTGCGGTGGGCGCGTCTCCCGCGAGGCGCCCCGGCAGCAGAACCGCAAGCAGAGCGGACCCCGACTCGGTTCCGACTGATCTCGGCGGGCGCAGGCGCTGCTGTCTCCTCTGGGCAGCGCCGCGGTGCAGGCGGGTCGCGGTGCCGCGCCCTTCCCCCGCCTGCCGCCTTTAGCCGAGAAGCGCCGGTAAGACCCCCGCCTCAGGCCGAGCCGCCAGCCCGACGGTGCCGATGACCCCCCCCCGGCCCGGGCGCGTTTCTCGGCTCATCGCCGAGATCCCTGCGGGAGCCGCCGTGGGACCGTGCCCGGGGCGGCGCGGCGCCCAGCGCGCCCACGTGCCCCTCTCCCGGAATCGCCTCCCGCCAGCCCGCCTCGCCCGGCCCGCCAATCAGCGCCCCCCTTACTCCGCCCCGCCTCTGGCGGGCCAATGAGCGCCGCCCTTGGTGGTGCGAGCCGGGGCCGCGGCTGGCGGCGCGGGCGGGCAACTGAGGAAGCGCCTTGGGAGCGCGAGCAGGGCGGAGGGGGCGGGGCAGGGGGCGGGACCGGGCGGGTCTCCGCCCCCG
>WBNH01001598.1:526189-549274 GCA_013401255.1 Urocolius indicus | reverse complement strand
GTGTGTGTGTGTGTGTGTGTGTGTGTGTGTGTGTGTGCCAGGCGGCGGGCAGGGGAGGCAGCATGGCTGCTGCCGCGGCCCGGCGGGGACGGGGCGGTGGGTGGCGCCCGCCCGGCGGCGGGAGCCGCCATGTGCTGCCGGTGCCCCCGCGCCGGCCCCGTGGGGCGGGAGGCGGCCGCCGCCCCGCGCAGGTATCGGGCCGAACAGGTGGCTGCGGGAGCCCCGTCCCGGGCCGGCTGCGGGGAGGCGGCAGCGCCGGCGCCCTGCCTGCGCGGGGCTGCCCTGTCCGCGAGTCCCTGCCGTGCCAGCCTCCCGCCGCGCTCGGGAGCGGGAGAGAGGCCGGGGGGGGGTGCAGAGGGGTCCGTGAGCTGCCCCGCGCCGGTGCTGTGGGCAGGGAAAGGTCCGCGTGCGCCGCCGTGCCGGAGGGACTGTCCGGTGTGCGGGGAGGGATCGACGGTAGCCGGCCGTGGCGGCTGGGCAGCGGCAGCCGGCCCCGGCCCCAGGCGGTGCTGCCGGGCGCAGCTTTCGCGTGCCCCAGAGCTGCCCGCTCGTCCCCTCACGCACCGCCTTGCTCTCCTGGGCCTTTAACGCCTTTTGTTCGGCTGCCGTATCTTTCTTCTCCGTGCTCCTGACAAACCTTTCCCGGGTTCCGTGCGCTCCTTCTGGAAACCAGAAGGCTTTTCGTGCCTTTGGTGGTTTGGTGTCTTCATCACATCACACCCTTCTTTGTCTGCTCGACTCTTCTGATTCCATCCCAGCTGAGGAAAAATACTTGTGTTCCCTGCGCTGTCCTTTCCCGGTGTCTCCCCTGTCCTACCTATTGTCTCCTGTGCGGTATTAAGATACAAAGGTGGGAGGGTCTGCCTTGCCGCTTAGCTGCCTGTAAAAAGATGCTTGTGAGAGAATGCGTTTTCTCGTGTTTTCACGTGTTTGACCAAATTCTCTGAGAACTCAAGCAGCCTGCTGTTGGTCCCCTTGATGCTGTTCCTTAACATAACAGATTGCAAAGTGTGAAGTCCCCCACCCCTCCCAATAGAAAAAAGAAAAGAAGCCTAGAAAGTTGGTGGTGGTTAGGCGACTGGGATCCTGGGATCAGTTTATTATGCTGATCAATATCGGCTCATCCTTACCTGCTAGTCCTTTCATCAGTTCACAGATGCCTCTGTCCCTTTACGCTTAGGTTTCATAGTCCCTTGGGATTCTGTTCTGTAAAAACATTTTGCAATATAGGACTAGGATCTTCACGTCCTACTGCATTATGTGTAAACTTAGGGGAGAATCTCGTGGTTTTGGTTTGGTGGTGTTTTGGTGTGGTTTTATTATTTTTTTTTAAGAACATTGTCTATGAATGAGCAATGGTTGTAAAACCTGAAATGCACTCAGTGTCTTTGAATTAGGTTTCTTTTTAGGCTTTGTTACTGTTCTTCTATGGCAGGCTCTCCACAAAAAATGACCACTTGCTCATCTCTTCTATTAAATAAACCCTTCTGTTAAAAACCAAGAAATATAACTCTTCTAGAAGTAATTATTTTGAAATAACCTGCAAAAGTCCATCATTATTATGTTAAAGTACTGTATTTCAGAACTTCTGGGAAGGATCCTGCTGATGCTGAGGTGAAAGGTTGGACTGTGTGGGACCACTGGTCTGACAACGCAATGCATGTGAAGCTTTCCCCTTCCATCGTAAAGCAAGTTTTAATCCAGAAGTTTGACATGGAGTTTTTTAGAGGTTTCGTAGATCTGTAAAGGTGCACTGATAACACTGGGAAGGGAAATGCTAGGGGCAGGGAAAGGAGGTGCAGGTTGGAGATGAGTGCTGCTTTTGAAAAGACTTCTATAGAGGGAGTGGTTTTAGCAGCAGCTGTATTTCCACTGCATGCGTGTCAGCTTTTGATGTTAGTTATTCCAAACTAAATTTTGTTAAAGTTGCTTTCTTTAACAATGCCAAAAAATCATGAGGAGTCACATAATGATGAAATAGCTCTTGTTTTGCTAATCACAGGCAATTTCTCTCATCCAGTGTTCTTTTGCAGTGTACTACAAGGTGTCTTGACTTCAGGACGAGATGTGGTACTAAGATTATAACACCATCTGCTTGTTACAAAAGCCAGCTTGCGGTTCTATATGAAAGCAGAGGTGTTTATCTTCAGTATTTCTTGCAACGTGCTTCTTGTTTGCTTGAGCTAGATACTTCACAGTGATGCATTCATTTAGAATATAAAGTAAACTGACATATGCATTTGCAGCCCCTATAGTGTGTCTGTTTCAGCAGTGGTGTGTTTCATGGGCAAGTGCAAAGGCTGCTCTGTTGTTTGTACTGCTCAGCTAGGATGAAGGAGGGAAGTGAAATGATTTGCTGATTTCCTTCTACAGCACTTCAACAGATAAATAACTTTCTGGAGCAAAAATTCTACTAAATGAAGTATTACTTGAATATAATGTGTAAGATATCTTTTTCCCTGAAATCAACATCAACCTGTTGATTTTTTTTTTTCTTTGATAATATAGAAGGACCTCTGCATTACTGGCTTAAATGTCAGACTTATCCCAGGGAGAGGTGGATTTCAGGTATACAAACAGCTTGGTATTTTCTTATAACTTGATTTAGTTTAGTTTTTCAAGTTAATGCAAGCTGACGTAAAAGCAATGCTGGAGACCTTAGAATGAGGTGAGAAATTCTGCTCTGAGGCTCTTGGTTGAGCTCAGAGGGTAAAATCCTGGTTCCGCTTGCAGTTGATCTAATTTACTTAGCACACTGATAAACAAAACTTTGATCCTACAGATAGTTACTGTGTTTGTGAAGCTCAAATTTATTTAGTTGTCTTTAGAGGCTGATTGGATATGTTTGACTTTCAGAACAGAAGTTTTCCATGCACTGAGAAAAGTAGGCCTTTTCTGGGCTTCAGCGAGCAGCCAGCAGGTACATTCGCCACAAATCTCTGTTAAGGCTGCTTGAGCTTTATTACTTTGCAGTCCTACAAGGCAGGAGTGTCTCACCCAGTTTTGAAAAAAAATCAGGATGTGCATTACACTTCAAAAAATGACTTGTGTTTGATTTGAAAGTATATTAGATGTATTAGGAAAAAAACCAACACCCCAAACCCATAAGCTGTAACTGCAAAAATTGCACTTGAAGCTAAATCTAACTATATTGAGCAAAGCTGTTACCTGTAATGCTACAACAATCTTAACTGTGGGATAGAAAGAGCAATCATTCAAGTGTCGAGTTAGAATGTAGATTGTTCTTGTTGCTCTTGGTTTGTTGTGCAGTGTTGGACAGGCATGTTTGAAAGCAGAGGAAATAAAGCTGCAAATTCTGTCACTGAAGGCTGGACTGTAAGTGTACGACATGATTAAGGTATTTACTCTTCAGTTTGTTTGCCTTTATACTGTCTCCATAGACCTGGTACTTGTGTACTAGATTCTTCTAGATGAGAAACTATGAAAATGCCAAGTGAGAGGGAGGCTGTAAAGTTTGTTTCTTCCCAAGACACTGTAGTATTCTTCTGTAAGAAACTGCATTGAAAGCAAAATTTAGCCCGAGGTTCACTGATGTTTTATGGGACCTTTTTCTGGGGTGGGGGAAGAGATGTGGGGTATAGGAAGAAGAGCAACTTGCTTGTGAGTCTCGATATGCCCTCTCAGCTCTGCACAGCTAACTGTGAAAGGCTAATTGTCTTCTGTTTTTCTCTGATATCCAGTCATAGTTTCTAGGTACAGGAACTGTTTCCCCAAAAGGTAAATTCTTGCTTTAAAAGGCTGTCAGTTAGTCCGTTACACCTAACAAGTAATTGACAGCCTAGTTTTTCTTAGTGAGTAGGTGAAATTGGGTTTGCCCAACAACTGAGGGATTCGTACCTTTTCTCTTACAAGCCTTACTTGCCTTGCCTGTGTATGTGCCTATAGGTCAGATTGTCTTCTAGGCTAGCATAAGCCTAGATTTCAGTATAGTTTTGCTGAAATCCATGAAGCTCTGATCAAAACTGAGAGCTTTTTTTCTTTAATTTTGAAGCTATGTAACTATTTGTGGCAAAGCTCATTGAATTCAGGGTCATTACTGTTGGTAAAGCTTTGTTGTTTTCCTTTGACTAGTTTTAACTATGCATTTCCTATTTTTTCTGTATCTTGAATATGTAATAGGAAGAAATCTTTGGGCTTGTAATAATGGGCATTTGAAAGGAATTTGTATGGGATTTCTCTGTATGACTACTAGACTGTACTTGAAGCAATGCATTTATTCCCAGAAGTCAGATGTGCACGCAAAGGATTGGAGTATGAACAACTGCATGAGGATATTAGAGTGACCACTTATCTTGAAAGTCCTTGAACAGTGAGAGCTCTGGCTTCTTTAATGCTCATTTATACCTTTCTCTTGGCTAAGATGGGTCTTGTTCTGTTGGCAGTTGAACAAATGTTTGCAGTGTCATAGTGAACGCTTTGAATGCCTCTATGGTTGCTATTTTCATTACTGTCAGTGTTAGACTTCATTCTTTTAGAGTTCATGCCAAGAATAAATGTCCCAACTAGTTCCTTGTTACACTAAGAGGAGGAATGGTCTCCTGTGGTGATGAAAAGGAGCTGCTGCTGTTTGATGAGGGAGGGATATGAAGGAAATGGAATTACATGGTATTGCTCTGCAACTTCTGCTCAGACTAATGAGATGTGTTAATTTTTTTTTTTTGTAGAAGTTACTTTACCATTCTTTAAAAAAATATTGCTTTCAGGAATTTTGAAATTGCCAACCACTCTGTGCTCTGTTCTCATCACACGTTCTTCATAAAACTTGCATCTAATCTGTTTTAACTGTATACAAGATAACTAAATTAGGAAGTTGTAATACTTATAAAGACACCTTAAGTCTTAACTTTTTAATTCTAGTCTTCCCAGGCTAAGAACTCTCATGTACTGAAAAGATAAGTTTCTTAAACGGTGGAAAACTAAGTAACTCGAACTCTGTTTATCTTGTTATGCCGAGTAATTACCATCCCTTCCATTAGATTGTGTTGAGAGAACCTGGTTCTGCCGCACGTTCGTTTGAGGGGATCAGATTCCCTGATGATAACAGAGGAACTTCTGACTTGTGAACAAGCAGTTCTTCTCGGTCAAGAAAATAAACCTTTTTTTTAAAAAAGGAAAGGAAGGAGGAAAAAAAAAAAGGTAGGAGAGAAACAAAGCGAGCCTTGATTCTGCAGTCAGATCCTTCTGGCAGATCCTGTTAACTCCGTGGCCTTCTGTGAGGGTATAAAGGTCTATTCATGTAGACAGCATTGAAGATTTGTGACCATTACTTGGAGGCAAATATCAGGGGGAGGGAAATGAGGCAAATATGCCCTTGCCTATGAAGGAGTGACTTCCTTAGCACCCACAAAAAAGGTGACTGCTGTGGGAAATTGATAGGCTTTGAGACTCTAAACTAGCAATCTGCTATGTGATGTGGCTTGCTACGTTCCCAAATTTCCATCACTATTTCCATTGACTGAAGCGAGTTGTGGAATAAGATGATGAAAATTAACCATCTCTGGTATTACATATTTCATGTCCTCCACTTCATGTTTTATCAGCTAGTTTGTTTCTCAGTTGCTATACCTTTTATCTGTAGTTAGCTGAGCATTCCTGAGGTCAAACCAATGTCTGATCACTCGTTTCCTTCTGCCAACTTTTAATTTTGCTCTTACCTCTATTCCTTGGTTCCTATTTCTGAAAATTGAGTGGGAGACTCGTTGCCTTAGTTACAGTGACTAACTGTTTCAAAGTTATTTATAATGTTTGTGTTTAAATAATCTGTATCATAATAGGAATCACAAAACGTTTCACATCAATAAAAAGATAAACAGCAGTCCATTACTAAGTGCTGGGAGCACATTTACAGTGCTAATTCTTGGGAGTTTTGTTTTCCTTCATTGTTGGGGGTGGAGGAGAATCTGGCATTTGAAGATGAATTTCAAATAAGATGTCTTGGTGTTATCCTTTGTGTAAATGAAGACAGACTGTTAATATTTAAGCTGAGAAGTATCAGGGAATGTTGCCCTTCCTCTGTAATGACACTAGCAGTGTCTCCCAAGGAGTGGGAATAGGCCAGTTCAGCCATGTTAATTCAGATGTTGATGAATTTCACAGCATTAACCCATTGCGGTACAAATAACAGAGCTTAATGCAAGAGTGATGGGACTGATTAGTTGGGAGAGAAAGGAAGGTGAGGCTGGTAGCCAACTGGGTGGGTGCAGAGAGTTAAAGAAGACACACCAGCAGTGAGCTGCTAAAGAACGAGGGACAAAATAATTGATTTGTAGAATCCTTATAAAATGAGGAACTAATTGTTAGTTGAAGCACATAAATAATTATTTCCCAAAATAAGAAGATACTCTTTACTATGAATTTAATATAATCTTGGATTTTCGTTTCTACAGTAACATATGTATGTGAATTGAGTGAACAACACCATGTAAGTAGATTGTTGTTTACCTGACTAAAGCATACCTATTTAGGGCAGATTGAACACAAATATTTTTCTCACTAGGTTACTGAAATGATACTTGAGAAGTGTAAAGCAAAGATCTACCTATTCTTGGACTGGAGTTTTGGATAAAACAAGTTAAAAAACCAAACCACTTTGCTTAAACTTATGTCGTTTATCTTCAGAGCTGTAGTCATTTACAGAGGCGGGGAGGGGGGGAGGTTATCCTGCCCCAGGGTAGGAAAGAATGCCTCTTAATCACAAAAAACATAAACTGACTCATATTAGGCGAACTCAGTGAATGTTCAGGGTTTGTAGGTAACTTCACCTGTTTGCATGGGTTAGTCTATTTCTGAGTGTGTCCTGAACTGTTGTGAAGCCGTCCTACAGGTTTAATGCTTTCAAACAATAACTCTCACTTAGTGGCCTTCCTAATTCCACCTTGTAAGCACTTGTCTATAAATTATTCTTGGTTGTTATGCAGTCATAATTGAGGTTCACCTTCACTTTGTGCCAAAATCCTGTACTTTTCATCCATCCAGTGCAGAGGAGAAAACATGGGCACACCAAGATTATTTATTTTGTTTTACTTTGTCAAAGTGAAGATAGAAAGGTATCTGAATGCAGGAAGAGGAGCACAGCAAGGACTCTAGTCAGCATGCAAAATATGAGAATGAAGTAATTGAGGCACTGAGGCCAAAATGAGCGTTTTTAATGCTTAGAGAACTTCTAGCACTTGTGAAGAATTTGGTATTTTGTTTCAAGACTTTGTTCTCTACATCTTCACTGGCAGCTCCATTTTACTGGTACCTCTAACAGGGAGGAAGTTGAATCTCATTTGAGAACCTCATCATCCAATGGCAGGCAGCACAAGAGACCAAGGATCCATCTAGTTCACAGCTGAAGGACCTGCTCGAGTCACACAGCTGAACTGGGAGGAGAAATATTTTTCAAAAGTTGTGTAGTTATTTATCCATTAATATAATCTGTAACTAGTGTGTAATGTAGTCATTTAAATCCATTGCTGCAAAATCAGTTTTTTATAACACTGGAGTCAATGAGTATGCTCTCTTTCCTTGTCCCATCTTTAGATCATCTGCTGCTTCTCTCTGTTGCTCACGATAGTGAGTAGGTCATCTGTGCAAAGTCCTTCTCATCTAGAGCACTCTGTCTCTTTCCTGCCTCAGATATCTGTGGTCTGTTATTTTTTCTCTGCCTCTGCTAACGGTTCATTATCTCACCAGCATCACATCCGTATTGGTGGTGGGTAAAAATGACAGAAAAGAACAAATAAGCAGATGAAGAAAAAATATGAACATTATTTTTCAGTTGCATTATGACTTGTTTTGAATTAGTGAAACATCCCAAATAACAGTACAAGGACACTTCAGAAATAGCTCTTTAATGGCATTTCCTACCCTTTGCCTCTATTCCTTCGTAACTGCAGAGTCCTGTTCAATTCATAAGGATCAATAGAAAGAGGTCTTACACTTAATATTGTGTTGCTCTGGAGTCTCTTTGCCAAATTAGAACTCTGTATTGATGCTGCCTGATAGCTTTACTTTCATTTGTGTCTGTCTCAGTCCAGGAGCAGTTCCAAAGCTCTGCTATATCTGTTGCTTTTTCAATAATGTTCTTTCATTCTAGGGGATAATTGTCAGTATTAAGGAGGACTTGTAGAAGAAGACTTGGTCTTCTCACTTTTGTCAGTGCAAGGCTGCAAATGCCATTACTGTCATGTTGTTTCTGATTCTACGGTAACCACTCAACTCGTCATTTATATCTTTCACTCCTACCCCATGATGTTATATTTCCTGTTTCTTGCCAGCCACAAGCACACAGCTATTTATTTAACACTACTTAGATCACAGATCAAGAAGTGTATTAAGATATAACTTTTCAAGTAAAGAATAAGTAACATTATTTGTTCATAGATATCTGTCTATTCTTTTTACCATGAGTTTAACAAGCTGTGATTAATGCAATTAGAGATGTAAATAGTTCCATGCAGGTTGGAGGTGTTGCAATGTCTTGAACATTGGTTCCTTTTTCTGTTTGCTGCACCTTTCTACAACTCAAGGAGACTCTCCCAGCATCTATGATCTTGAACTAACGCTGTGAATAACACAGGGAAGAGAGTGCCTTCTACTGTTTTTCTACTCTCAGAGACACAAAGAATGGGTTTGGGTCAAGTATATCAAATTTGTCATCTTAGAAGGGCACATTTAGCAGCACGCAGCCGTGTCTTGTATTGTCGAAAGGGCTTCAACTTTGCGCATTGTGAATTGGCATTTTTGCTAAGGCTTAAGATATTTGACAAGCCACAGTTGCTTTTGAAAAGGCATTTTTTTCATAGTTTGTGTTTGAACAGATTAGTTTTGAGGTTTCCTTACCTGAAGGTTGGTAACACATATGCAGAACATTGCAGGAATTTTAAAACTGCTTTAGTAATCATCAAAATATTAAACATATTGCATGCGCAGTTAAATAATAACTGCTAGCATCAAAGGAGAAGGACTGTGGTTCATGTCTCTGCCTACAAGTAGTAGAAGAATTTTGCAGAAAAAATAGCATGTTAAAAAGCTGTTAATTAGATCTTTTTGTTTCAATCTAAGCTTCATCTGAAAGCTGTCTTTTGCTGTGGCAATGGCCGTAGAAAATAATGTAAGCATTTAGGGTATTACGCTGGTTTCCTGTCTTGACATCCAAACATTTACATGGAAGGGCAGTGAGATAGGTTTCCTTCTAAAAAGTCCTTCACTGGAGCTTACATAAGCCAAAGAAATAGTATCTGCTCAAATGACAGGAGGAATAGCAACACCAGCGGTGCCTATGGAGACTGTCAGAGGAGAAGTTCAGCTCCCCTTCCCTGGAAGCTTGCCATACTGGTGTTAGCAGTGCTCTCCTCTATGCAGGTTGGAGGTGTTGCAAAGCTGTTTTGGAACTGGCATTCTGGAATAATTCCTTTAGAAAATTGGCTCTTTGCCTCCTGAATGGCCACAAGCAGAAATAAATCTTGTAGGCGTGAAGATCAGTCTTGTAGCAGTAGTTGTCCACAGGTAACTGAACCAGAGAGAGAATGTATGTGCTGGCAGAAGTGATCTCAGTAATGTCTGCTGGAGTTCAGCCTTCTGTACTGTGTCAGCCTGTATTGCCTCTACTGAAATACATGTTTTAAGCATATTTCCTACCCCCCCCCCGCCCCTTAATATATCATGACTAGAGTGCCCACTACTGCTTTCCTTTTGTTGCCTGATCCCACTTATTTTGAGGAAAAGGAGCTTGTAAAAGTAGGATGGATAAGAGGAGAAACTGTAATTTGACCTCAAGATTTCATAACCTACTCTTGTGTAGAGTGCAGGGACATGTAGCATGGCTGTGAAGCAATGCATCATCACAGGATGCCTCTGCAAAATGCCAAGTTCTTACTTTACATAGCGTGTAGTGTGGCTGCTGAAGTGAGATGGCAACTGCTGTGGTGTGTATTTGCACTGACTTAGTTTTTTCACTAGACAAGAAACAATGAGAATTTTTCTATTCCTCTTTTAAGAGGTTAATTAACAACCAAAACTGTTGTGTGACTTACAAATTCTCCACCACATTGGAGGACAGATTTTCAGCTGCCAGAGACGGAAGTGCAGGTATGTTTTTTGTGTCGGGTAGGACTGCGTTTGTTTTAAACGGAGTACATTGCCTCCATGAACCCCAATCTTTAAACTCATGTCACATAGGTAAATTTTCATGAGAGTAGAATTTTCGTAATTTTAGGATGGAGTTTAATGACATGCTGCTTGGAGTGGCTTTTTCATTTGCAAAGTATCAAACAATAATGATCGAAACTCACTGGATTCTAATCTCTTGCCTAAGGCCATGGTTTGATATTAAGTTTCAGCTATGCTCAAGCAGCTCATTCTTTTCTTCTGCAAAATGGTGAGAAGGCAGGGGAGAGACAAATTATTTAGGTTAGCATGTGATTATGAAGTTGTTCCTTGAAAGATTTCCGAAGTAGAGATTAGAAAGGAGTGTTTTGGCTCAGATGAACTTATTCTAATGTCTTCCTTTGTAACAGAAGTCCTGTAATCACAGAGGAAATAATTTCTGCCTGGATCCTTTGGTTTGGGGGCTTAGGTTTGAGTGGAGGAACTTGACTGTGGTTTGCCTTGGGCCTTTCTCTCTAGGAAAGTAACTTCAATACCGCTGGCCTGACACTTCTCAAAATGTGATGTGGAACTTTCCAGCAGACTTCATTGTCACGTCTGGTTCCTGATTGTTTTGGGCTTTGAGTGTGGTTGTGAATTCCTCTTTAATTGTGAGAGAACCTAAGGTCTTAAGGATGTCTGTGTCTATTTATAACATCTTGTGTTGACTTGCACTTGCTATGAAAACACTGAAACAAGAAAAGTTCTTCTGTAGCATACTTGTTTACCACATGCACTGCCTTTCAGGACCCTCAGCTTTTTCCCATTTCCCATATGACACTGGGTGCCAGTTTTCTTGCAGCGTTGTTTTTCTCCCTTCTTAGACAGAACATTTGCTCTACTACTCACAGTTTTACAGCTGGAACACTGAAAATGACATAAAAAAAAGACTTTCTCTTGCCTTCCATCTCTTCTTGGGAGGTTACAGTGAAAGTATAGATCATGTTCAGATAGTCCAGTTACCTGAAAAGTATATGAGAAAAGCAGTCTAAACTTGCTGCAGATTTCCCCTCAGAAACATGTATGGACAGAAAGCCCTTCAACTTTTTAACCCCCTTGTTAACTTCTGTGCACAGCTCTAATTCTTGGACATCATCCAGTGACAGCTTGGAGTTACGCTTGTTGTGACTGGTGATCCCTCTGTCTCCCTGTGCAGAGATAGATGTGTGGAGTAGGGAAATATCTCATGACAAAACAAGCTTCTAGAAAAAATGACTAAGTTGAAATAAACTGAAATAGTAATTGATCACTGTTGTAGAAATAATAATTAGTGAAACTTGCCAGTCCAAGAATAAATTTAGATCTTCTGTAATGGAAGAAATTTTTAATCTCTGCCCTATAGGAAATTGAAATATAAAACAATAGTTGTTGGTTTGTATTCCACGTGCCACCTATTATGGTTGAATGGATATCACAACATAAATCCATTGGTTGTACAAATGTCTTTATCAGCAGCTGGAAAAGACAGCATTTTGAATCGCCATTAATGAAAGCCTTATACGGACAGACTGTTCCTCACTTTCATTCGATTTTCCAGTTTGATCCTGCTGCAAAGCTGTTTGAGTGGGTTATGGATGAGGCTATTCACACATTTGACTCTGGTTTAATTTTCTGGAATAAACAATGATAAAATTAAAAACCTTGGTTAAAAAAAAAATGAGCATGTCTCTTGATTGTGAGGATGCACTGGGAATAATTACCTTGGAAAAGAAATGTACAATAACATTGCACTTAACAGTCTTCATGCAAATAGCTATCTGGGTATCACCTGCGTGTTTGTTATGCGAAATCTTTGTTCTAATCAATTTGAGCTAGAAAGCAAAGAACGTGGGAGATTTAAGTCAGGGCCCTTAGCCCTCACAATTTTAATTTTTTATTTCTGTTTCGCACTTGTTCTTGACACTGCTCATCAGCACTATTTTAAAAATGTTTATATTTGCCTAAAAATCTTAGGCAGTCATTCAGAGCCTTCTTCATGAGTAGGTCAGCTGCCTGCTGTAGGCTCCAGAGCAGGTGATCAGAGGGTAGTATCAGGGCGGCTCCTAGTAGGTGTCAAAACCCAGATGGGTAACATGAAAGCATAAAATGTAAACAAATAAATGCTGGGACACAGGCCTAGGGGGGAACAGACTGACAAACATTTAGTAAACAAGTATTTTGCTAAGTGTTAATAAGAAAAGTAGTTTGATATTTAAGAAATATTCCCAGAGTATTTGATTCTAGATTTTCTTTGCAAGAGGAGGAAATACAAGGAGGTAGTAGAATCTTGCTACGCTAAATAAAGTTATTAAAAGCATGCAAAGTTCAGTGAACACCTGTATTATGTGTCTCTTAAGTCTTTAAAAATCAGGTTCATTGTTGTGAATTAAATGATACTTATGCTAATTTTTTCTATTCTGTACTTAAAGTTCTCTGTCTTCTAAGATACTGAGTACTTTCTGTTGTGCTTTTTGTATTATGTTGTACAAAGGCTCTCAGTGATAAGACTAGACAAAAGGTTAATCTATTTTCAGTGTGGTTTATTGGCATGGAGTGTGGGAACTTTGAGGGAATGTTTAGCTTGAGAATGTAGAGAACAGGACAGGGAAATTTTTAATTTAAAGATTATATTAGGGAAATATATGAATATAACATGTTAAGATCTAAGTGAAGCATCTACTTGCATTCAAATAATTTTTAAAGTGATATTTAAGTATTGTATGGTTGTTGCCAAAGAATTGAATTCAGACTGCTCATGGGCGGAAGTCATGAGCTAAGCACTTGGAGTGAGTTTCTGAAAGTTCGCTATTTGAAAGTGGCATTAGCCAACAGTAGCCTTTTCTGGAACAAATGGTATTTTCTTTACAATTATTCCCTTGCTGCATTTGTTCAGTGTTGAAAAGCAGAAGAAGTTAAGGAAAAGAAAAACTTCTCTTGTGAAGTGACATCTGCCAGAATTGTACTAATCCTAAAATTTTGATGGACTCTGTGACCAACCCCAAGGCGATTGATTCAGCTCACGGTCTATAGTGTTTCCTTCATAAAATGACCACTTGAGACATTTCATGAAGCTTTTAAATTAACTAATTATTATATAATTAATTGATTTAATTTTAATTTTTAATTAGCACATGTAATTTCAACAACTTAAAATATTTTTATTTTTCTTTCCTAAAAAAAAAAAAAAGTCATAAAAGTGATTTAATGCATTGTAATGGTTGTGTGTGCTCGTTAAATGCATCTGAAAAGCAAAAACACAAACCAGGATCATTTACTTTGATTTAACTGGGTCTGCCCTTCATGTAAGCCATGTTATTGGGTGGTTCCTTTGCCTCAGGTTTTGGTTGGTTTGGGTCATGCCTGTTTAGTGCATGTCACTTCTCGGTTCCATGATTGGAAGGTCACCTTCTCCTAACCTTTTCCCCTCCAACCTCTATCCTCCTCCTCCTGAAGAAGTGAAAAACCTTAAAATTTCACGTGGCAGTTCTCCTTCAGTTCCTGTCTGTCAAGGAAAAAAATCTAACTTGTTTATTTTTAAGAGCACTGCACCTAGGTATTTGGAGGTAACCACATGTACTTTGGAAGTGGATTCTGTTTCATCAGCATATGGCCACATTATGAGCAAGGTCTTGGTTTGGTTTTCTGCTTTAGATTGATGACATTGTTTAGTTTGCATTGATTTTTTTCCAGCAAATGTCTGTGCCTACCCTGCAGGTGGGCCTAGCTGTAACAGTTAACCTGTCTTTTTCACATTCCTTTCAGTATCCTAGTGGCTGTGAAATGTAATAGTACTTTTAAAAATAATTTTTTACTCAGTTTGCTTTGCAAAATCACTTTTTGTCCTGTGATGACCACATACTGCTGAACTTATAAATTGTTCTCTGATGCAGAGCGTTTCTCTGACAATTCAGAGAAACTGGCCTGACTCTCCTCCCTTTACAGGCTGTATTGATGTAGTGGAATCAGCTATGGCACTTGTGCATGGTGCGTAACAGAACCAATTTTCCTCTTGCATTGACAAGGAAGTGACTGCAATTGTCAGGGTGCAAATAAAGGAGATGTTTGACTGTCGCATGATGCATCTTGTTTGAACAATTCCATTTTTCTCTAGAGGAAGAAAGTCCTGAAGTGTGTGGAGGTATCCTCTGTGTTTCCGAAGGAACTACACTGAGCTGGAAAGTGCAGATTTTTTTTTTTTTTTTTTTTTTTTTTTTTTTCTTCAGATACCTGACCTGTCATTGGCTGATTTGTGTGCCTTGTAAGGCGAGAAGCTGTTAAATCCATATGCTTAAAATGTGCCCCTGAGTCTGCTGGCTAGTTCTCTTTTTAGAGCTTGCATTTTTTTTTGAAACAAAAGCTAGAGATCATTGAATTGTGTCAAAAACTTGAATGGATACAGTTAAACACTTCTGTTCCAAGTGAAATAATTGATACTGATTCTGTGTGTGTGACTTTTCTGTCCCACCTTAGTCTAAAGGTTGTTAGAACAACAAAAAAGGATGTTAATTAGCAGTACTGGAAGTGTTTATATGAAATTGCAGGCTCTTAATTCAAAGAGCTACTTATGCCATGCATCTTTGCTATATTTTTCTGTCTCTTTTGTTTTATTAAATGGCCTTTTGAAAGCATAGTCACTAGGATTAAAAATCATAGAATAATTTTGGCTTGGAAGCTACCTTTTAGAGATCATCTGATCCAGCCCTGCTTCGGTGAGCAGGGAGGACATTTTCAACTAGGTAAGCCCTGTCCAACCTGACCTTCAATGTTTCTGGGGACATCTACCAACTCTCTGTGCAACCTATCCCTGTGTTTCACCGCCCTCATTGTGAAATTTTTTTTGTTTTGTTTCCTCTAGTCTGAATCTCCCCTTGTCCTATCACAGCAGGCCCTGCTAAAACATTTATCCCCATCTTTCTGGTAAGCCCCCTTTAAGTACTGAAAGGCTGCAATAAGGACTCCCTGGACCCCTGTCTTCTCCAGGCTGAACAAGCCCTGCTTTTTTCAGACTTTCTGCATAGGAGAGATGTTTCATATCTCTGATAGTTTTTGTGGTCTCTTCTGCACCCACTCCAGCAGGTCCATGTCTTTCCTTTGCTGAGGACCTTAGGTCTGGATACAGTCCAAGTGGGGACTCACCAGAACAGAGTAGAGGGGCAGATCCACCTCTCTCAGCCAGGATATAGTTTGGTTTCTGGGCTATGAGCCCACATTGCCAGCTAATGTCCAGCTTTTCATCCACCAGTACTCCCAAGTCTGTCTCAGCAGGGCTGCTCTCAATCCCTTCATCCTTCAGCCTGTATTGATAACGGTGGCTGCCCTGACTCAGGTGCAGGGCCCTGCACTTGGCCTTGTTGAACCTCATGAGGCTTACATAGGCCCCTTATATGAGCTTGTCCAGGTTCCTCTGGATGGCATTCCATCCTTCAAGTATGTCAGCTTATCTTACTGTCATCTGCAGACTTTCTGAGGGTGCATATCTCTTCAATTTAGAGAGAGGGATGTTGTGTGGGACTGTGTCAAAGGCCTTATAGAAGTGCAGACAGACAACACCCGTAGCTCTGTCTCTGTCCACAGAAGTATTCACTCCATCATAGTAGCCCACTAGGTTGGTCAGGCAGAAGTTGCCCTTGGTGAAGCCATGCTAGCTGTGTTAAATTGCCGCCTTGTCCTCTGGGTGCCGTAGCAAAGTTTCTAGGATGATCTTTTCTATAATCTTCACAGTCATAGGTGGGACTGGGGAGTCAGTACTTCCTATGGTTCTTTTTTCTACCCTCTTTAAAATTGGTACAATTTTTCCCTTTTTTTTTTTTTTTTCAGTCACCAGGGACTTCACCTCACTGCCATAACTTTTCAGATATCAGTGGAGAGTGGCCTGACAACTACATCAGCCAATTCCCTCACGACTCTGGGATGTATCTCGACAGGTCCTTGGCTACCTGTCCCAGCTTCCACTGCTTGTGCTTTTCCTTCTTGCTCATTAGTTTGACCATCAGGTCCTGACTTAGCCATGCTGCTCTCTTGCCTTCCTTTGCTGATTTCTTATACGAGAGGACCAAGAGCTCTCACACTCTAGGGAAAGTGTCCCTAAAGGTCTGCCAGCCCTCGCCCCTGAGGGCAGTTTCCCAGGGAGTCCTGTTGACTAACTGAACAGATAGGAGTTTGCTTTCCTAAAATTCAGGGTGCTGACTTTACTCTTTACCTGACTCATATCCCTCAGAATTGCAAAATCCACCAATACATAATCACTGGAAATGTTAAAATTCAAGTGTGGAAATTAAATTGTGATGATGTAAACCCATGAATTTAAAAACCCTACATTGTTGAAGGTGCTGTTCTGGTACAAGATTCCTTCAGCAACTGCCACTTTGCTGTCCTATAAATATTATTGATCAAGTGTACCTTGGCAGATAACTAAACTATGTGATGCTTTCCTCTCTCTACCCAATACCTATTTTTAACTGTTGTTTTCCCCTGGATGTTCTAAAATGTGTGACAGCTATGTACCAGAAAGTCACTGTTGCATAGTAATAATCTGGGATGTTTTAACTCTTCAGTCCTTTTGAGTTTCAGGCACTGAGGTTTCTGTGAAGTGGACTTAAATAGTTCTGAACCTCTGTTTTCTGCTTTGATTTCATCTGTATGAACGTTGCTTCTTCAATTGTAATCTCTTCTTTGAATGTGACGTGCATCTGCTCAGACTGAGAAGCATTACTCTTTTCTGGTCTTATTAAAGTACGATGCTTCTGAAAAGTAGCGATAGGTTCTAAAAAAATATGTCCTGGTTGTGAACTTTCTTGATGGTTTGATTTATATGTGAACTGCACTGACTCATAGCACACTACTTTATTTTTATCCAGATAATTACCTTGCTAAAAGATGTACAAAATAAGACTTAAAGATTTGTTCCCTCAGCTTAGGGAGCAATGCTGTTGTGTGCCTTTTTGTCTGTCCTCTTAATGTTATGTCAGATCATAATTCATCTTCTGTTTGCATTGCTCTCTTCCCAAATTGTTAAATTGACATTCTTTCTGAAATACTTAACAAAAAGAATTGTAAAAGCAAAACTGTGGACTGTAAAAATGATATCTGAGCTGCAGTAGGCTTTTTTTTTTTTTAAAGCTGTGTCAATCCCAGATATATCACAAGAAATTTTAAAATGTATATGGCTTTTCATATGTGGAGTTATCGTTTGAAGAGATACATGTACACACACTGAAATAACATGTAGGTAAATGTTTCTGGAACCTCTAGAGGATTTTGCTCCTCTCCTGCTTTGATCATTTTTTACTTTTAATAGTGGTATGAACATTAGAGGATCAACACGTGTTTTCACTTGTGTCATTGAGGATGCTTCATAGATTCTTGATTCTCCAGACTTATGGATTCATTATTGCACCTCTTGTTTTATGCTAGGGAACTGTTTGAGCTCAAAGCTTTTTTTCTGAACAGCAAATCCTTAAGTAGGATTCAAAAGCAGGAACGCTCTTTCTATTCTATCCTAAATATACTTTTGAATCTACTTTTAGTTTTAAATGATATAACACTTCTGCCATGATCTCGGACAGTTCTGCTGATTCATAACGAAACAGATTGAGTTACTGCTTCATCTGCCTGTGAAGCTGCTCTGAGCAGTAGTCCTTGGTAAATAGGTAGTCACTGAGGAAATGTTATGGCATAGCATCCTCCTACTCCCTCACCTCCTCCACTCTCTCGAAATCAACTCAGCTAACAGCTGGACATATATATTAATCGTATTATGTTTATGTTAATGTACCTACTTGTGAACTGTGATTATCGGAAGCAGATACCCCTGTGAATATCTGCTGCTGCTGCTAAACCTGCTGGGAGTTGTAGAGGCCATTAGTATAACCTACAGAATGCTCTGCAATAGGATGCCTGATTTTAACTAACAAAGAGAGGATCAAGTAAATAAACCAATGTAAGTGGATCAGATTTCTTATTTTAAGATAGTGAACAATTTTCTCATTAACTAAAAAGAGGATGGCATGAAAACTAGGAGAAAGCAATACACCGTTTAAAATTAATTTTACATTTAATGTTCCTCAAAGCTTGGCATAAATATAAACAAATTATCACAAAGATTTTAGGACAGCAGATGGATGTCTATTCTCTCCAGCCCCCAAGACATCCAGAAATATCTTTGGGAGAACTTGGTGTCTGTCATGTAAGTACTTTGGTTTAAATGTAATTGTCATGAATAAGCTGTGTGTTTGTGCTGCCTTGAAATGGTCTTTAGCACTACTTTAGTGCTACAAAATCTCATCTAATGTAAAAGGTGAAGTGTTAGGTACCAAATATATTGACTTACACACAGAGATCCAAAATAAGTCTTAATTTTATATTTTAAAATACATTGTTTTTATTACATCCAAAACAACATTTGTAAATTCTGCCTTCCACACAGTTTAACTTTCCAGGACTTAAAAAATAAAAACAAAGTCAGCCAAACTTTGCACATTTTTCCAGTATTAGTTATTGGTTTCTTGATAAGTCTTTATACCTTGGTTATGTCTTCTGTGAGTTTGGATCTTGACTGCAGTTAGTTTCACACTGCATCTTTGCAAGGTCTTTGTTGTTTCTTCCAGTGAGTTTATTACTTCTACGCTATTCAGCACAACTTGCTAGACTGCCTGTGTTGATTCTTCTGGTTGGGTATGGTTTTTTTTTTTTCCATTGTCAATGCACTTTGTCTTGTCTTTGTAGCAAATGGTTATCTTAAATAGCTTCCCTCTGAATTATTGATGTTCTGGAATGACTTCTTGCTCCAATCTGTTTGCTTTCTACTTTTGTCTCTTGTATGAAATACAACATCAATCGGCCTCTGCAGTGTTTTTATACATGAGTCTATAGATATCTCTGTAGTACTACAGATTACTGGGCAGAACTCTACAAATAATAACAAATTCAGAGAATAAGGTGTTTGGTGTCTGTTACTGTAGGTAGTTCTTATTTCAACTGATAAGTCTTCCTTTACTGTGCAGCTTAACTGCTTCCATAACATGAGGAGCAGCACGTCATATTGCTTTGTGTTCTCCTTGCTATCTTGCCAGACTATCCTTTGAATGCGTGTACAGATGGTATGACTCATTTACACTTGTCCTAAGCAGGCGAGGTACTTAACACCAAGTATGTATCTCCAGTTTTTTATTCCTGTGAAGAGTGTTTCCCTCCCCACACCCCAGCTATAATTTTTTTGCCATAATTCAATCAGATTTTGGTTCATCTTTTAAAATTGGGCATGCAGTCTTCCTTTTTTTTCTTTTTTCCCCTGACTAAAATGCAACTGACTTAATTTTTAAAAGATGCCAGACTTTTGCTGAGGCTGCTTTTAAATAGCAAAAAATGAAGAAAATTGCTCCACCATTTGGATCTAGAAGATACTCTGAGGTACTGTAACCTGACTCTGCTGCTACTGCAGTACCTCTGAAGCATAGATAACTTTTTTGTGTGTGTGTGTGTATTAAGCAGCAGCTTGGGGCATAAATACATCAGCAAACATTTTTACCTTCTCAAATAATCTGAGACTAATATAGCTTCAGTGTTGACTAGACCTTACCTTTTAGGTCTTGAATGTGTTGAAAAATGGCTTCTCTTCCCTCTTCAGCAGCAGGGATAGAAAAGGAGACTTAGAAACTTGTGTGTTTGGAGTGGGGAGGCTGTTATTTTCTTTTTTAATAGGATCATTCTCCCCTCTTTTATCTGTGCCTCAACTGAGGATCTGCTTTGACAGGTAATGCTGAGTAGCATGCAGTGAGCTGAAGTCACACTTGGCACTGAACAACAGCAGAGGGGAAGTGAGAGCATGGGATAAAGTACAGCCTGGAGTGTAGTCAAGTACCTTATTTGTTCAGCTTATTCCTTTTTCACTTCAGTCAGACCCAAAAAATTCAAGCACGATGTTGTGATACAGTACACTTTTTCCTTTTGAAGGCAGTAAGTTTACTGTGGAAAAGGATCAGGAGCACTTTTTTCCTAAGTTTTATTTCATAGTAAAAATTTAAATGGGCAAAGCTTGGAAGTTATTGTTCGTTGTCCCATGAGCATGCCTGTCTACATAAAAATTGCACAGTAGCTCTGTGTTTCAAGAACAGCTTTATTTTCTTGGAGCCGTTTCCCACATATTCTATTTATCAACAAAAACATGGAGGACCAGCCCCCACTTAAACCTGTGGAGGTGTTACTAATTGCCTCAGAGCTGCATGTCTGCTCTTACCTGGAAGCTGAACTCTTTGGTTTAATGCTCGTACTCCCTCTGATGGCGAACTGCGGTGCTTCTCTTGCTTTTTATGTTTGCTTTCATCTCCTTGTCTTGGGCTCCATTTTATCTTTTTGCTGTTATACTGGATTAGGCTAAGTCATTTCCGCTGTGTGTGTGTCCCAATGAAAGTGTAGTTTTAATAATGCTGATCATATTCAAGTGCCATACCAGACTGCATGTATATTAGACAACAATAAGCTGTTTGGTCAGGTAGGGGGAAAAGAGGCAAGGCTAATCTTCTCGATTTTTATATTCTTAAATATCAGAGTTGCTCTTCTGTGATACATGTGAGGCATATTTCTCAGTGCTTGGCTTAAAGTGATGGCTTGGTCTCCCTAAATCTTGAGTAGTTTATTTCTTAAACTTAATTTTGTTTTTCTAGAGGTCAAGTATTTGAATAATACCAGGTTATGTATGGTACAAAAAAAAAAAAAGGAATCTAAAGACATTATTAGTTGCTTTTGCCTGGGATCATTATTAAGAAATGACTGTTTAAACCCTTGAAATTATACTAGCCAAGATTTAATATATGGAAAATAAATCTAGAAGAACTGTCATTGCAACTTGTGTGTTGATGTTGTAATAGCATATGGAATTTTTTTATTAGCTGTAGGTAAGTTTGTCATGTAGAGTACAAATAGTACCTGTTTGTCCTGTGGTTTCAAAAATAAAACATGACAGTTCATGTGTCTTCATACCTGTCTGTGTGCGAGATCAGCTCTAGAAAAGATGTAGTTGTGTTACTGATGTGGTAAATGAGCCATTGCTACAATATTAAGGAGAGAAGGAAACTGGCAGATCTTTGTGTTCTCATGATATATCCTCCCTGCTTTGCTAGTAGTAACAAGTATTTATTATGGTTGTTAAATTATGTAATGATTATTAAACGTTGTTAATTTAATGTAATCTAACCTTTGCTTGTCCTCAATTATTTAAATGTATAAAGATTTATTGATTGTGGTTCATTGTCGCAGACTCTAAATACTGTCAGGTATTTGCTGTATGTGGTGCTGCCTTTCATGTGTAATGCTGAATTTTCAAGTAGTGGAAAAGATGCTGGCAGGAGAATTGTGAAATAATCTAACAAGTTTTCTGTTGTGTTGGTGGGGCTCTTCTGAGGGTATGGGAAGAAGGTTAAATCCAAACTGGGGGTGCATCTGATCTGACTTTTCAGTTTAGTTCAGTTTGAGTGAACATTTAGCACTGCTGGGAGTCAGACTTTCAAGTATTGCTTCTTTTTGCTTGCCCGTGCTTGCACCTGCTTGGAAATCCTATTTAGCACCCATTTGGCAATTTGTGGGGAGGTCGGTGAACCTGTAAACATCAGTCAGGAAGACCAAAGTAGGGCTCTTTTAATTTTGAGCCTTTAATGTCTACTTGAATGTGTAGTCAGCCTTAAAAATTTAGATGCCCGTCTTAAACTTGTGAAGTAACTAGAGCCTTCCAGGAATTCTGGCACTTGTATGAGAGATGTTTGTAAACGAGTATGTGCTGCTAAGAAATTTTGTGGTCTTGCTCAAGTGTTTTGATTTGCTGCCACCAAGTGACAAAATTTGATATTGCTGCTCTTTGTAGGAGGTTTTCCACCAATCATGCTCTTTCTTTCTTTTTCTTTCTTTTCTCTCCTTCCTTTGCCTCCAGCAGCACAGGGGATGGGGATTGCAGTCAGTTCATTACACATGTATTTTGCTGCTGCTTCTTCTTATGGGGAAGTCTCGTCACACTTTCCACTGCTACAGTGTGGAGTCCCTCCCACAGGAGACAGTCCCTCACGAACTTCTCCAACATGGGTCCTTGCCTTGGGCTACAGTTCATTACGAACTGCTCCAGCATGGCGCCTCCCATAGGGGCAGCTCCTCACACCCTGCCCCAGTGTGGGTCATCCACCGGGAGAACAGTCCTTCAGGCACCGACTGCTCTAGCCTGAGTCCCTCACAGGATCACAAGTCCTGACGGCAAACTTGCTCTGATGTGGGCTTCTCTCTCCCCACAGACTCCCAGGTCCTGCCAGGAACTTGCTCCAGTGTGGGCTTCCCTCAGAGTCACAGCCTCCTTCATGCATCCACTTGCTCTGGCATGGGGTCCTCCATGGGCTGCGAGTGGGCTGCAGCTTCTCTTAGTTCCTTAACCTCATCTGGAGGCGAAGCTGCTTTGTGGTGTAGATGTCTCCTGTAATTTGGTAGATATTGGAGCTTGTGTGAAGCTTCCAGGTTGCAGACCTGTCCCCTCATCTGCCCTTTTCCAGTTTTATATGTCTGTCTTATTTTTTTCTCACCTGACCTGTACAGGACTCAAACTGGAACAATTTGAGCGCAAATCTAACTTAGGGAAAAACATCTTGACTTCCAGGTGGTGAGGAGAAGAGTTGGTTTCCCCTTCTCCTCCTTATGTCTGTGTCTTGGTTTGGCCCAGCCAGCACAGCAGCACCACGACAGTCTCTCGCTCGGTGCCCCCATTCACCCCCACCCTCATTAGGATGGCAGAGGCCCCAGCGAAATGGGAGGAAAAAGATCAGCAAGGTTGTTGTGGATGAAGACAAGGGCAGGGAGGGCTCACTGCCAGTTGCGGTTCCAGGCAAAACAAACTCCAGTACTCGACTTAGGAAAGTAGGAAAGTTTTTATTCTACAAGAAACAGAATGGAATAAAAGCAAAAGGGAGTAGGATGATGAGAAAA
>WBNH01001598.1:507806-525707 GCA_013401255.1 Urocolius indicus | reverse complement strand
AGACAGAAGAAGGAAGAAGCAGGAAAAAGATGGAGGAAGAAACCTCCTCTTCCAGATTCTTCTTAAAAAGTGATCGTGGAGGCGTCTAATTGGCTCAGCCCCAGAAGTGGGTCTGGCTCAGAGCTGGGGAGAGTTGCAAACAACTTCTTACAGGTGCCATCTTTACAGCCCCATCCCCCTTACCAGAAAAGGCTGTCATGTCAAACCATGACAGTCTGTCTTGGGGATGAAGTGGCTGTAAAGATAATGGTTAATAGTAGTTTAGGTATGAAATTGAAAGCCATGGTTGCTGATACACCTTGTCTTTCTCTTGTGCGAACAGAAAAGCAATGCATGTCCTTATTTAGAAATACAGTGTTAGTTAAATATTTCAAAAACTTGCACTTGCTGAAGGATGAGTAATTGTGGAGCTTATTAGTCCACTTTTTGCAGGTTATGCGAATTATTTATGGCTGGAAACTGTTGTGTGTCCTGCCCACCCGCCCCCATCCCCTCAATCCCTGGTGGTCTTTAACTGGTTCTGGCACCTGATGCAGAAAATCTGAGTCTGAATTCTGTCTGAGTTAAAAAGCCAGTCTACCATTTCTGGAGATGTTGCTAGCGGTTCTTTAATATATATGTTTTGCAAGTGTGTACTTCAAGATGACCTCTAATTTTAACCTCTAATAAATGAGAATAGGTGTGATATTTTCCTTCTTGTTGACCAGATGATGGTAGTAATGATTGAAAAATATACTCTTCCTTGATGAATGGAATTTACCAGCTGCTGCTTCTTGGCTGGAATGGGAGGGAATGTGTTGGGAAAATTATGCTTACTAGCAGTTTGCTGGTTCCGTTGCTGTTAAAGCCATGAGCCCTATGAGACAAGAAGTTTATGGGATGTTTCTCTGGGATGGCAAATGAATATTTTTGTCTGTCTTCATTTGGGTTTAGTGCTATTTAATTCCACTTCAAAAGAAATAGAAAAGAAAGCTTGGATTTGGTAAAGAGTAAATACTTGAGAATATTTTCTTCTTCCCTCAGGCATGGGACAGAGATGAGGTAAAGGCTCTTTGTTTACATTTTTTTCAATAGTTTTATTTAAAGATACCACAAAACCTCACAGATTTTGCCAAAATAATTAAACATTGTGTTCAGGAATGGTTTAACTACTTCAGAAAACAAAATTGAAATGTTTGTTTTGGTGTGGTTTTTTTTTTGGTTTTTTTTTTGTTTTTTTGGTTTTTTTTACAAAATCAAGAAATTTGAAGTAGCAACTCCAGAGCAATGACATAATGGAGCTTCTTTTCTTAAGAAATAACAATGTCCTTTAAGTGGCTTTGTATTGCATATTTAGGTAAAGATAAGTATTTCCAAAGCATGAGGGTTTTTTTTCCCCCCATGCATATTAATATTTTATTTAAATTGTTAATTAAATTAGCTCTACAATGTTTTAGAAGATGTTGGTAATACCCCTGACAAATAAGCATTATAGGCCTATTACATTTATATTATTCTCATATTTTTCATTGTTCAGTACTTTCATAATTTTATTTAGCAAGGAATAGTTTGTCAGTTTATCAATCTTTACATAAGATATGGGACTTGACTATTTACATAATTTGCTACAGACTTTTCCTTTGGTGTGTGGGTTTGGGGTTTTGCTTTTTTTTTTTTTTTTCCTCCTGCCTCAATCAAGGAAGAAGACATGGCAGAGTTGTTTATTTTTCATGCATGTTAGCTAACACACTTCTGCTTCAGAATGAAAATCTGGAAGGAACCTCACCTTATACTTTTGTTTTCTGTGCTACAGCACTGCTAAATAAAGCTTATTGCTACTTTGCCATAAATGGATCTGCAAATGGTAAATTTTGTTAATATTAGGTATGTATAATTATGGAGGCTTTCATATGATTCAAAGAGTAAAGGGCATCTGTGTAGCTCCAAAAAGTTGTTCGGAGCTAATTTGTGTCATCTTGGGAAGAATGCTTCCAGTCTCATTCTTCATAGGACATTTGTCTCCGTTTCATGAGCAGTTACAGGATCTGTGATTGCTCCACTCCAGCTTCAGCCTCAGCCAAATTGCAGAGAGGTACCTTGTCTTTGTATTCCATGGTTCAGGGTTTGGAGGCGGGATCCTTCCACTGCTCATACAAAATGAATGCTAAGTAGGTTTTTTTATTGAGAGAAAATGAGTAATAGACCAAATAATGGCTGATTCCCCAGAAGGCTGTGCTGCCATTCAGCAGGATCTCAAACAGCTTGAGAGTTGGGTAGAGAGGAATCTCATGAGGTTCAACAGGACAAGTGCAGAGTCCTGCATCTGGGAAAGAACGACCCCATGCTCCAGTACAGGCTAGGGGTCGAACTGTTGAGGAGCAGCTCTGCAGAGAGACACCTGGGAGTCCTGATTGATAATAAACTACCCATGAACCAACAATGTGCCCTTGTAGCCAAGAAGGCCAATGGCATCTTGGAATGCATCAAGAAGAGTGTGGCCAGCAGGTCAAGGGAGGTTCTTCTCCCCCTCTACTCTGCCCTGGTGAGGCCTCATCTGGAGTCCTCTGTCTAGTTCTGGGCTTCTCAGCTCAAGAGGGACAGAGAACTTCTAGAGAAAGTCCAATGCAGGGCCACCAAGATGATCAGGGGACTGGAACATCTTTCTTAAGAGGAGAGGCTGCGGGAACTGGGGCTGTTTAGAGGAGACTGAGGGATGATCTTATTAACATTTACAAATATCTAAATGGTGGGTGTCAGGAGGTTGGGGCAGCCCTTTTTTCTATTGTAGCTAGCAACAGGACAAGGGGTAATGGGATGAAGCTTGAACACAAAAAGTTCCACTTAAATATAAGAAAAAACTATTTCACTGTTCAGGTGAGGGAGCCCTGGCACAGGCTGCCCAGAGAGGGTGTGGAGTCTCCTTCCTTGAAGGTCTTCAAGACCCGCCTGGACATGTTCCTGTGTGACCTGATCTAGGTGAACCTGCTTCTGCAGGGGAGTTGGACTTGATGATCTCTAGAGGTCCCTTCCAACCCTACCCCTCTGTGATTCTATGAAATCATGTCCTGTACATTTCTAAAGAGAAGATGTGAGTTGAGAGGGGGGAAAAAAAAAGTGATTGGAGTTTTAAAAGCAGAGAGAAAAACAGAATTAAGAAGGTGTAGGCCTGTAAAATATTTTTTAAATGTCCATGAGGTGTCAGTGTACATCAAAGAAACAATCTGGGAAATGCAACACTTCTGACAAAATAGTTGCTTGCGCTGTAATTTGTAGGGCCTGAAATCATTTGCAGGAGAGAAGGTCACAACAGATGAGTCAATTCTCCAAAAATTTATATCTACGTGACTTAAAAATTGCATTTTCTGTGTAGCGTTTTTTAAACAAAATGTGTAATTTTATGGATAGGTTTCTAGGTTTTGGTTTTAGTTTACAAAACAATTTATAAAGTTCAGTGATGGCTTCTTGATTGTCAAACATTTTGAGTAGGCTGTTAGCATTAGTAAACTTTCTGGGGAAGACTTGGTGCAGCTTGGTACATAAAATATAAACAGATAGGAATATTCTACATCATATTTGTGGCTGTTGCTAAATGTTAAAGTGTTCCTCACATACTCATAGAATGCAGTATATTTGTACTTCCTAGAAACCTGTTTTTTGTTTTTCATAATACTTTTATAAAATAAAAGTTACCTTGCTGAAAAGCTAGAGAAAACAATTGGTTACAAGGTGTTCTGTGGCTTTGCTTCTGCAAAAATTTGAGCAGATGCTTTCCCTTTTTAATATCTGGATGTTTGCTCAATAGGATTTGGTTATTTATAGATTCTAAGTTACCTAAGCCTATGGATTTTTAGAGGCAAGGGTATACAGAAGTTAACTTTTGCAATATTTTTAAGGTTGTACTGCTCAGGTGTATTATGTATTCTGTTTTGGTACTATCTTCTGATTCTATCTTGTAAGTAGTACTTCAGAAAGCATTTTGTTGGCTTTTGGGAATGCCAGAAGTGACTTCTCAAGTTCTCCTCTAGGTGTCATCTTAATTGAATAAATCACCGATTGAAGCCAGTGTCAGGAAGATTTTTTGGAAGAAATAAACCCCAAAAGAATCCTGACTAGGGTAAAAAACAAAACAAAACAAAACAAACACCAAAAAACCCAAAACAAAAACACCAAAGCCCACAGCAGTTTAATTGTTTAATCATGTTTGGATAATTGTGTAAAGTTGTAACTACCCTGTTACACTTGTATCACAGAATCATAGAATGGTAGGGTTGGAAGGGACCTTTAGAGTCTGGTCCAACCCCACTGCCAAAGCAGGTCCACCTAGATCAGGTCACACAGGAATGCATCCAGGTGTGCTTGGAAGCTTTCAGAGAAGGAAAATCCACACCCTCCCTGGGCAGCCCTGTGCCAGGGCTCCCTCACTTGAATGGTAAAATTGGTTTTCCTTATGTTTAAATGGAACTTTTTATGTTCCAACTTTTTTCCATTGCCCCTTGTCCTGTCACTAGATAAAACAGAAAAAGTGATACTGCAACCTCCTGACATCCACCATTTAGATGTTTGTAACTATTAATGAAATTCCCCCTCAGTCTCCTCTTCTTCAGACTAAACAGCCCCAGTTCCCACAGCCTCTCTTCGTAAGGAAAATGCTCCAGCCTCCGATCATCCTGGGGGCCCTGCATGAGAAAAGTTCAGATGTCAAGACGACTGTTGAGATATTTGAAGGAAAATACAAGGAATTTAGTAGTTGTGATATATTGTATGGCAATACATAAATTGTTAAGGTGTGGATTCTGCACAGTTGGTTCTGAACAGTGGTTTTGGGTGCATTTTTCAAAAAGTGGTCCCTAAAATTCTCTATCCTGTTCTTTTGATATATGCTTTATAAATATTATTAGTGATGTAGAGATAGTTTGGTTGACATAATCTGTGACAAATCTGTGTTCATAGAATCATTTTGCTTAGAAAAGACCTTTTAAGATTATCAAGTTCAACCACTAACCTCACCCTGCTGAGCCCATCACTAAGCCATGTCCCTCGGCACCTCAGCTGCAAGTCTTTTAAATACATCCAGGGCATGAGGATTACACTGCCTCCCTGGGCAGCCTGTGCCAGTGCCTAACAACCTTCCTGGTGAAAAAGTTCTTCCTCGTCTCAAATCTAAACCTCCCCTGATGCAACTTGAACCCATTTCCTCTTGTCCCATCACTTGGTACTTGGGAGAAGAGACCAACCCTAACCTTGCCATGATCTCCTTTCAGGCAGTCGTAGAGAGTGATCTTGTGTCTGCTCAGCCTCTTCTCCAGGCTAAACATCCCCAGCTCCCTCAGTCGCTCCTCATAAGACTTGTTCTCCAGACCCTTCCCCAGCTTTGTTGTCCATCTCTGGACACGTTCCAGCACCTCCATGTCCTTGTAGTGAGGGGCCCAAAACTAAACACAGCACTTGCGATGCGACCTCACCAGTGCAGAGTACAGGGGCACAATCACTTTCTTTGATCCTGCTGCCACACTATTTGTGGTACAAGCCAGGATGACATTGGCCTTCTTGGCCACCTGGACACACTGCTGGCTTGTGTTCAGCTGGCCATTGATCAACTCCTTTAAAAAACAAACAAAAAAAAGCAATAACTTAGGAGTGATTTATATACTGAATTGTGGGAGAAAAACTTGAGTTCTTCACATAAATATGTTTGGTGTTTTTTTTCGTAACTGAAAAAAATTTCATGAATGATACAGTGTCCAAGTTTGGAACAGTTCAGGTGTCAAGAGGGCTGTTGATATTTTTTTTTAAAAAATTCAAGGAATTAGGTAGTTCTCATATACTGTTGATGAAGGGAGCTCAGCATATGGGTGTGTTCTTACAAAGCAATTGCCTCACTTTTTGTCACAAGGAACAGTGCGAATGCTCCCACTGCTGCTGTGTTGATTGTCAGCCCATGATGAGCTGGATGAAATAACTCATCAGCAAACAGAAAAAAGAATGGGGGCAATTGGATCACACAAGTGCCTGTGCTGGCGCAGGAAAGGGATGTGACTGTGCAAGGATCATGTTGGGAAGAGAGGAGTGAAGAGTCTGGTGGCCAGCAGTTAAAATCAGTCATCCACTTCCTCAGATGTCATTTAAAAAAAAAACAAAACCAAAACAACACCCCAAACAAACAAAAACCAAACAAATTTATTGGCTGATAAAATTTTAGTTTGCTAAATTAATCTTTTGTTACATTTTGTGAAACTTAATTTAGTAATCAACTTCTCAGCTTTTTAAGAAAAATGCTTTTAATCTTCTGAATAACAGAAATGAAAAACTGTTAGCAAAAGTAACTTCTACAAATACATGTTGCCTACATGCCCTTGTCCTGAATGGATGTGTAAGAGCCCTGCTGGGAGCTGCTTCCTTGATGGGCAGTGAGGGGAGCACACTCTGCAAGATTGGATGCAGCAGGGTAAGATCCTTGGCTATTGCTGTATTTCTCCTTGCTCAGTTTTGGGAAAAGCTGTCCATTTTGGCAGCTGCAGAAGATTCAAACAAGCTCTCTCATCCTGTAGTAGCGTGCACATGCATGTGCGAATATGTGGATTTTATCCAGCTGTGTCTTTCAGAGTGTTTCCAGTTGCCAGAAAGGAGCTTGCTCTTGGACACACGAGAAGTGTCAGGGGTTCCTAAAAACTTCTAGAAAGTTTAGCTTCCCTCAAAGAGCAAATCCTGAGACCTGTGGCAGCTGTTGACCCACATGCTTTTTTTAAAGAGAATCAAAATAATTAATATACAGGGATGGTGAGTGTTTACATACCGAAGAGAGATAAAATACATAAATGTGGAGGTATCCGTAGCAACTAGAGCTCATTTTGCTCACTTGCATGTAGTATTTTGAGTATGGAAACAAAATCCCACATGTGAGCCAGCCAACTGAACTGTGGCTTCTGTGGTCACAGTCTATTCATGTCTACCCAAAACTATATTAAAAGTATTGCACTGGTAAGAATTAATGAATCAAGACCCTTCCCTCCCAAACCCCATCCTGGAAAAAAGCCCCTCAGCAACAAACTTCACCCATCTCACCTCCTGCAAGAACACTCTGCCCTGGGTAGGACAGAGAGGGAGCCTGGGCAGATTGTACGATAATGTGACTAATAAATTGTCTCTGTTCAGATTTTCTTACTTTTTTTGAAGTTGAGAATTTTGGAGCTGTTCAGTATTTCAGCCCCTTCCTCTCCCCAACATTGCTGACTTCAAACCTTTCTACTCTGAGAGTTTCAGTAAGGACAAAAAAGGAGATTAGATGTTTTAGAGGTGTAATTTTTGTTCTTTTCTCATGAAAAAATCTGAGCTATGTTTTGAGTGGTAGAAATTGTGTGATCTCTGAGAAAATACTTGCTGCTATCACTTTGTCGTTCTAAATACAATGTTTGCTCTTGATAATGCTTCTTAGTTGTTTTATTTTTCAGAATGTTATGATTATGAGTGAATAGCAGACAGACATTCAAAGCTAATTTAACTTGCCTTCCCTAAGATGGCTAAACTTGGAAAGTGTTAGACAGAAATTGTTTCCAGGCAGATCATCCCCTTCCCAGTGCTCTTTCTGGTAGAGGAAAAGCAGTCTGATTTCTATAGTTGCTCTGCCTTAGGGTTTTTCTTCCTTCTTCAGTCCAACCCTTGTTGCTTCCCCTCGTGGTCATTTAATCACTGGAGGCCAATGAATGCTGTACAACACTTCTCTGGATGTTTTACTGTACTCTATTCTTAGCTGTTCACAGGCTGGTTGTTATTCCTCAGTCTTAGTTGGTTATCTCTTGTTGCTCCTGTGACTGGATTAACAGTTGGCTTAGTACTGGTTATGTGATTCACACATAATTGTGTGAAACCAAACTAAACACAGGCTAAGATAAAACCCCACTAATATAAATGAAACAGGACAAGTAATGAAGCTGATTTTTGTAAATACATCTAAAATAAAACTTAAATACGCACTTTTATCAGTTGAGAGTTGGTGGGCTTTCTGATCCTGGCCTACAGAGATATGACCCACTGAGCTTCTTGGGGTTCATGTGTTTTTTGGGATAGGGGGGGCAAAAATACCTCCAACCCCTTTCCTTTTATTCTGTCTTTGAGAGTTCTGTTGAATGTAGATTGATCTTATTTTCTTAAGTAGTTAACATCTTGTTTTCTTCAATAATCTACAGCAATTTGTTACTTGAGAAAAGCAGCCGATTCTGGAAATGTCCTAAGCTGATGTGAGTCATGAAGGTTTTAAATAGTTGGATGTGATGTTTTGTTTCCTCCCTACCATGGCTCTAAATGGTATGAATCACTTTTTTTTAGTGTTTCCCAGATAATAGTCTGAGCGGAAGTGGTATGTGTTTGTGACTCAAGTTCTTAGATGTTGGTGGAGCACTCCCAAACCACTGCTCGTTTTGGCTGTGTGGGAATTCCATAGGAACTTCAGACAGACGTATAAAGGCAAACATTTTGTTACCACGGTAACTTATCCACAAGGATTCATACGGTTGGTGACATAAAACTGTGAAAGCCCTCTAGTGACTGGCATAACTGACTTTTCTGCCTACATGCTGTAAATGGTACAGGATAAAAATTCAGTCATGGGAATCACTTCTCAAATTTATAGAAGGCCTTGTAGAACACTAGGATTGGTGTTACGTTTTCATATTGCTACTTGCTACTGTTCTTACTTGTTAAAATAAAAACTTTTTTTAATGAATCAGAATCTCTTCCGTAGTTTCATACACTCTTAGTCAGATTCAGGTGTCTTTGTTCTTTCTACATAACTTCGACCACAACTCAGAAGTGCATGTAACTAGAACAGTCCTGAAAAAATTAGTTAGCTAATGAATTCTATAGGGAGAAGAGAATGGGAAGAGGAGAATGGCACATCTGTGTTAAGGAACAGTGTATGGGAGGAATAACCTTGATGTGACTTGGAACAGAGTAACTGTCATCCCAAGCTTATCAAAGATGCTGCGATGACAGCTTTTACGTTGTCGTTTAGAGTGGAACTAGTGATACAATTGGACTGGACACTTGTCATAGGCAGCAGAGCAACTCTCGTTTCTAGAAAGCTGCCTGACCAACATTTGCTTTTTCAGAAGCTCAGAAGTATGGCAATCCGGCTAAGTTTTAATAAGGAAACTATAAGCTTTTTTCCAGGTTTCTTGATTCCAGCTAAAATGTCACAATTTCCAGTCTCAACACTGTCCAGTGCTGAATCTGGGTGTGTTACATTGTGCTGCCTTTCATTTAAAGGCATGACCAATCTTCAGCACAAGGAACCTTAAGAAAAAAAGTAAAATGAAGATAAAGGTTATTGTCTCATAGCCCTTACAGCTAAGTGCACCTTAATGGGAAAGCTGACTGGCCCTACCAGGCCCAAAGTTATACATTCCTAATCATCTGCTGGAGGAACAGCAGCTTGTTAAAAAACGAAGCAAAAAAAAAAAAAGCATTAAAATTCAGGCAGGTTGGAACTTGCTGTTTTCCCACATAACAGTGAAAGATAACACTCAGTTTTGTTAGAGTTGATTTTGGGTTTTTTTTGATTATACAGCTGGTAGGTGAGAATTGCTCCTTTTCCTTGGGATACTGGTATAGGGAATTGGTTTCAGTGCATCAGAGCAAGAAGAGGCTGTTAAACCTGTTATGTCATAATTCAGAAAAACCCACAGACATTTACTGACACTCAAGGGTGCAGTCTGAGAGGTCTGTGGTTGTCTGTGTGTTGTAGCGTCTGCCCTTCTAGCTCAGGCCATGCACTGGATTTGCAAAGCCCCATAATACCTACTGAAGAGAGGAAAGCAAGCCTATTGTATGGTGAAAATAATGCAATGTTATGTTGACCTTTTGTGATGTTAGATTTTTTTTGTAATAAATTATGAGCTTCGTTCTGTTTTCTCTGCAGAAGCACTATTGCAGAAAGAAACTTTCAAAGGGGAAATGCATAAAGTCAGCACTTCCTGTGCTCATCTGCAGAGCATGACTGTAGATGAGCAGAAAAGTAGATCAAAGGAGATGAAATAATTCTTCTGAATGTATAAGTGTGCCCAAAGGGAATTCTCCTAGTGATTTTACCAGCTACTAATATAATACAATAGAATCATATTTCCCTCAATTTATAAGAGTACATACACTACTGATATAAACACTTTCAAGGCAGTGTGATGAGTGATATAAAACTAAGTTTGAGAATTCTGCAGTTATTTCTTTGCTCCAGCTAAGCTACCTTTATCTGTTTCTTCTCCGTGGGATGTCAGTGCCATCTGTGACAGTTGGTTGATGTGTTCCAGTGTCTCTGGATTGTTATTTTCGCTCTGCTGTTGTTGTATTCCTGTTCAGTCTCATCTCTCTGCAATTGGCTGAGTTGTGCTGGGAGAGGACAACTGACCTGAAAGAACAAACAGTGGTTGCTGAGGTTGGGACTCAGAGTTTTGTTGTCTTCAACTCTGCTTTTAGAGCTGATGTGCACAGCTGAAATTGTTGCTTTCACTCATTGTTCCTGGAACAATACTGTGGTTATTATTACAATTGATGATATTTTCAGTGCCAGAAAACAAAACTAGCTGTGGACATGGTCTGAACTGGAAGGGAAGCACGAGGCCAGAAATATTCCTGCTATCAGTGGCCTTTCTGCCTTTGCTCTGCCAGTAGGTGAAAATCCTTGTAAGTCATCTGTGGGCCTTGCTTTTTGTATTATGAAAACAGTCTTTAAAAGCTGTCATACTTGCAGAAAAAAAGCCTTCAGTGTACAGCTAATAATTGTGGGTTTGTGTGGGTTTAACAAATACTGAAGTGTTTTGCCTACTTCTCTCTGACTGAGCTGATATTTTGAGATATCTTCACTTTCTAACAGTCGTCTTCTGTCACTTACCTTCTCCCAAAATTAAAAGTTGCTTTAAAACCAACATGTCTCCTGTTCAAAACCCACACCATGCTACCTAAAGTAGTTTGTCTACATCTATTTGTCTGTCTTCACGGATGCAGAATTATCTTAACTGTCCATAACTACATATGTAGATAGATGCAAAAAAATAAAACTCCTACCAGTGAAGTTAAAACTGGCCTTAAAAAAAAAAAAAAAGAGGAAGTGACATACTAGCTAGAAAATCTTGAGGGAAGATGCTGTTCCCTCAGGTTTCCACTTTCTTTGAAGAGAGATAGGACTTGTATTTGCTTTTCTGATTTTTAGGTATGTCTGTGTGCAGGTTTTTCTAATTGCTAGATTCATAGTCTGGATGCCAGAGATTAATTTAATATCAAGGTATTTATTTTTCTGGTACTATGGTGATTGTAAGATGCTTCAACTAAGAGTTCCTCTACCAGTGTATTGTTCAGACATGTAAAATGTGCAAGTAGTCTTAAATGTAAAGTTGCATAAAAGACTTCTTAGCATTTTCAAGATATCTTATTGCTCTTTGATCAGACAATATTTCTGAAGTATTTTTAAAAGATTTGATCTTGTATACAATAAAAGTTTATCTGTCAAACACAAACAGGCATTTTTGCATTATTTTTTTCTTACATTGCTCAAATAGAGAATATTCATTTGCTCAATTTTTATTAATTGTGAAGTCATAATTTAAAGAAATATGTATGACTACATACAATAGTTCTGTAGATTAACAAAGGCTATATACTTGCATGAGAAAAAGCAAGAACTGCCTGTGGTATCCAGGAGGTGGAAGTGAAGCTGTTTTGCTTGTCCTTGGAAGCAGAAATGTCAACTCCAGAGGTTAAAACTACTCTCCTTTTTCTGCATCCCAACTGTGCATATGTTCTGGAATAAACAGATGAAAATTGGGAAGAAAGGTAGTAATTTCTTGTTGCTTTAGACTGTTCTCTTTCCTGGCTCCACCCCATTCCCTCGAGACTGGGAAGGAAACAGTAGAGAAGTTTGGATATGTGACTCACAAGACTTCTTGAAGCATTGCGACTTATATTTGTGGTGAATGCTGAACACTTACCTCTGTCTATATGTGGGCAACACTTTAGTAAATATTCTAGCTAAATTATATAAAAATCTGCTTGTACTGGGACATGGCTACATCCTTAGAGCCGTAGCTATTCTAAGCAATCTTTGTCTTCTGAAGAAATCCATGGATTAGGTCTTTGCCTTGCAGAGCTGATAAAGATTGCTTAAAAAAGAACTTAGTTCTAATTTTTTTTTTTCATTTTGCTGTAAGCTGACAGAACAATTTCCTTACTTTCTTAGGTCCTTGCTTAAACAAAACATTAAATGAAACCAATTGTATTAATCTCAGCCCAAAAAAGACTTAAGTGCTGACTGGCAAGAGAGAAATCTTCATTTGGGTAGGTTTGTTGAGACCGGATGTGCCATAGTGAGGTTTTCAGTGTCATCATTAATGCTACATCTGTCTTCTACTCATCAGTTCCTAGAGAAAAGGGTACATCACTAGAAAAAGTTGTGATTTTTAACTGATTCAGAGTTCATGGTTTGGGTTTTTTTCTGTCTGGTATAGACGTGGCTGCTGCCAACCATGTCATAAACCGCAAGTTTCATTCTTCAACGTATTCTCTTCATATGTGCTCATGACAGAGTTTTAGAAGTTGATTTACTTAAAGGCGAGCGTAGATTTAAAGCTACAACACTTTATTTGCAGACAGCTGTCATGTCAACACAAGCCTTTTTTCAAAAAATGCATATCCTCACTATTGCCTAGTTGAAAATGTTATGATGCTATTGGATAGATCACCTCTTGAGCCCTAGTAGATGTGGCATTCATTTTTTTTTTTTGGTTAGGCCATTTTTGACTCTTCCTACTACTTGTTTAATAAGCTTTCTTATTGGAAAAACGTGACATTTGGAGAAGATGGATGCCAATGACCAGCTGTCCTCAGTTATTTTAGGTTTTAATTGGATAAAGTGAGGAGCTTTTTTCTTTTCGGAAATGCAGCGTTCTTTCTTCTTACCTTTGCAAAGATCCGTTATTATATTTGGAGAAGAGGCTTAAATTAATCCTCTTGAATTTGCTATGCTTTTCGTTCTCTCCTATTCATTATCTCTTCTTGCACGCTGAAGTTACAAGTTTTTATAAATCTGCTGAAAAGCTAAAACCTTAGTTTATTTTCTTTCAGTAGAGCTGTGAACTTCAGCTTTTGATGTTCAGAATAGCTGTTAGGTGGCATTAGAACTTGTGTCTTACTAAAAGGATACCTTGGGTGATTTATTTTCTAATTTGAAAGAGATGATTAGGGATGGCGTTTTCATTGAGGTGAAGGAAGTACTTTCAGTTGAAGGGGATGGGAAGGGAGGAAGATTGTTCTTTTAAGCAAAAGACAAGTATTTCTAGAACCGAGTTGTCCTTTGATTATGGGAGTTATAGAAGTAATTGCACACACACGTTTCTAGCATGAGTAGGGTTCTTTTTGTCAGCTTACTTGGTACAGATGGCTTTTAACTATTTGACTAGTAATGTCACCATTCAAAACCACATAATGTTATGCAAGATATGTGCATATGCTTTTGGAAGCAATTTGTAGTTATTTTAAATATAGCTAAGATTTCTAGAATAATTATTAAAGCAGATTGAAATATTCTTAACTTTTGAATTGTCACAATTAACTGTGAAATTCCACACACTTTAAAGATCACTTGAATTTCTGATTTTAAGTGTACTTTGGATCATTAATTGCAAAGGTAAAAAACGGAAAACTTCTGGATAATTTGAACTAAATTGGGCATTATCTCTTATCTAGCAACGTGTCCAGTTGATAATTCCAAGGAAAGCATATGGAACCCTTAGCGTTTGCTTACTACATAAACGAACACTTTTCAAGAGTCAGTATGTTTACACAAAACGTATGAGCATAGTTAGAAAACCATTATCTAACCAATGTGTGTGTATAGTGTGAAACCCAAGTGTGTGTTACCAGGGTACTTCACTTGTAGACTTAAAATTTGATTGTTCTTTTTAACGAATATTTAGTTCCACAAGTTCTAAGCAGCTGTTCCTCTGGGTGTTTTTCATGAGTGGCAAAATATTTTCTAGGTTGTAGTTGTAGCAGATGAGCCTTGAAGGTGTCCATGTTTTCATTTAAAGTGTTTTTGCTGTAGCCAAGAGCATGAGTTCTCTTATGTATTCATGTCTATCTGTGTTGTTTCCTTTGAATAAATGCTTGAAATGCTCAAACAAAGCAATGTAGTGTACAAACCATTGCTTTTTCGTAATTAAGACCAAAAGTAAGATATTCCAAAACAACAGACTCTATATAATGAACAGAATGCATTTACAAAGATGTGTGTTAGTCACATGCTGTAAATGAGAACGCTTGGGAAATTGAAATCTGAAATTTCATGGTGAGTCAGAAACTGGTGCTATATTCCACCAGGCCAGCAGTCCTGAGTTCAGGGAGCCCTAGGCTGAGGTATACTTTTGCACTTAAAAAAACCCTCCACTTGCATGAGTGTCAGTAGATGCATGTTGAGCAATTTATGACGTTGCATTGAAGCTATCATAGGCATTATCACAATAGCAATGTGAGCTTTTCCTGCCTGTGGTCCCCAAAGGTGGGAATTCAATATGTCTATTAATATACAAACCATTTAATATGCCACTTAAAAGTGTCTTTCTCTCTGCCTGGATTCGTATGTAAAACCTGACTGGAAATGCTTTATTGAAGAAACTTGTTCACCATTGAGAAACTCTGATCCTATCAGCTACTGAAGGACATGAGAAATGCCTTTCATGCTGCACAGCAGGAACAGAAACCCTCCCTCTGTTCCTGTAACACTGAAGCTTATACAGCAACTTTGACAGAAGCCATTTACATAATACACCCACAAGCTAGCACCATTTAGGCAAATTCAAGCTGAGATATTTATTCAGCAAGTTGTAGGGCTTTATGTTATAATTTTATTATGATGTTATACTCTAATGTAACTTTTTCAAGCTGGGGGTATGTATATTTATACTAGTTGCAAAAAACCCCATGGGTTTGGTCGTTAATAACTGGCTTTTTAATAGTGAAATGATTACTTTAAGAGGGATTTTAGTTACATTTCATTTTCAAAGTATTTCTGTGGCCAGTTTCTTATCTTCAATGAGTTATGCAGGACTGTTGCCGCTTTGACCAGTGCCACATGAGAACAGTTAAAATGCTGGAATTGTTTACTGCTTAAGCTGTTAGTCAGCAGAGCCAGTACACCAGATTTCTTTGCGGCTTTTAGTGGAAAATATTAAACAGTCGCTCTTTCTTCAGTTATAGGGTTTTTACTTTTTCAGCTGTGTTAGTCACAGAACTGGCACAAGTGTAACTGCAAAGACTGCCCTCCAAAAAAAAAAAAAAAGGTACTTTGATGCCAGAGGAAGTTGCATTGGGAGCAGTGGCTGGGTTCTCTGGTAAGTGTGACATGTGAGCATTACTAGGCATTTCATCCTGCCCCGCTGCAGTCGCTGCTCGCCAGGCTGCCACTCAGTGGGAATGCTGCCGTGCTGCTGGTTTGTGCTCTGCTCCTATGGGTTTTAATGATGACCGGATTGGACGGCCAGGCTTATTTTTAAGCATTGCAAAGCTATCTGCTGGTTGTATAATTTAATTTGTCAAGGAAAAAAACCTGGTAAGCTGAAGCTCTAACTGAAGAGAATCAGGTTGGCACAGTGACAGATGCTCGGATAAAGAAGTTGGCTCAGAGAAGATGTACGGAGTCTGATTTTTTTTTTTTTTTTTATTTCCCTCTTCCCCCTCAATCTGAATGAAGACTATCATGGGAACTGCATTCACATGGGGATCAAAAGAAACACTTGAGTGATTAACTGCTTTTGCAGAAGAAGTCTGAGGCAGTAATTTGAGCTTTTGTATGCAGTAGCTAGCTTGTTTTGCTGAAGCATTCTTCCTGAACAGTATTTCTGCCTGACGCGTTCCCTGATGGAGAAGCCACAGCTACTGCCCAGTGAAGGGAAAATAAGCGCTCTGCAATGCCTGTGTCCCTGACGGAGTAACACCGTCTCTGCTTTGCTGTCATCTGGGGAGGCTGGATTCAACCGGCAATATTATTCACGGAGTTCATTGTCCCAGCGGTCTGACTCATCGCATGTAAATGTACTGCAGCCGTGCTGTACGTTGCAGATATTTTTCTTGCATGGGAAAGAATGATTTTTCTTTAAGGAGGTCCTGAAAAACTGCTGGAAACAAGATGCATTTTTCTGGCTGGGCTGTTTTTGACATTGAGAAAAGAAGCTGTAGAAGGAGATGATCGGAAGGCGCCTTTATTTTCAGTCACCAGAAAGCCTGCAACGGCTGATTTAAAACTGACCTTGTAGGAGTGCGTATAGCGGTGGCCGTCTCTCTCGGGGCAATTGTTTCTTGTTCTGTCCTCGATAGGACTTCTGCAACAATGATTTTACTGTGGGGATAGAAGGACACAGTGGAAGTTGTGACATTAACAAAGACGAATTTGCTTGTGGAAGGACAGCTGTGTGTGACAGTGCTGCTCGAATGGAATGGGATCTTGGGATATTTTTATCAGCTGTTCCACAGTGTCATTATTGTGGTTTTGATGCATAGGGAATTTTTTTTTAAAAAAAGAACTTTTTTTTTTTTTTTTTTTTTTAGCATTGTCTTTAACGTCTGGGGTTTTTACATCTGAAAAAAAATGAAGTGTAAGGAGAAATTGGAATGTCTCATTTTAAATGCTAATACGCCAGTGGTAGCACTCACAAGTTTGTGAGGGCATGTGAAACAGGTGAAAATATTTTCTCTATGGTCCCCATTGCAATACCTGCAGTCTGGTTCCAAAAATACTGTTGCTGGCATTTTTATATTTGCCTTTGCTTCCTCAAACGGATCGAATGAGTCGAGTCTGCATTGTTGTGTTGGAGGAGGTGGAAGATGAGACTCCCACATTTATTTCTAAATTACCTCAGGAAAATGTATCTTTACGTCCCTCACCTTCCGGAAACGTGCTGGTAAGGCATGTTGTTTGTTGGCGTATTTCCTGCTTATAATACTGTTGCAAATACCAGTAGTAAATTTCCTAATAACATGAATATGCACAATGTTGAAACAAGGTAAGGTGGTACAAAACTGCCTGTACTAAAGAGAAAAAAAAGCTGAAACTTAGTTGTAGAATTAGTGTTTGCAAAGACTCATTCTTTTTCACATAACTTGATTTGTGGTGCAGGAGTAACAAATCGTGTGTAATGGCAAAGGATTTTTAGAGGGTTTGGTAAGCTGTATTTGATGTATATGTTTTTTCTCCACTCCTTATTCCCCAATGGTTCATTTATGCCATGCTATTTCAGAAACCAATGTAATCATTACATTGCAGTAATACGCTATGTTGATTTTTGAGAACTGGTAGAATGTATCGTGTACATCAAGCAAGAGCAATTTGTAGCTAAAATAAAAAACAGCATAACTCATAATCTTGATGTAACTTTCAGATTTAACTTACCACTTTCTGGAAATTATCAGCACTGGGAACAGGGATTTTATTGCTTCAAATGATTTTGTTTTGTCAGGTGACTTATTTAAATCTTGCTAGCATACCTCAGCAGCTTTTCTTACTGAGAAATCTTGCTATATTTAGTAAGAGATGTATGCGTGTGTGAATTTGTTACCATACTTATCTGATGCACTTTGCTTTTCCACTCTTCTAAACAGGTGAAAAACTTCTATTGACTTTGGTCACTTACTAACTCTAAAAGATATTTGTTTGCTTACCTTGCATAGAATTTGCAGTGTGTAACAGCCCTAATTTTAGAATGAGGATTCTTCTTTTCAGGTATTATAAGCTAGTCTTATTAAAAAATTGTATTTCATTGCCCAAGAGTATATTCATGTGTTTGAGGTCTCTAAAACTTGGAAATCTTTCAGTTTGTTACTGGTTTCTTTATGTCTCTGCCTGGGATGAATTATGTTGTCATTTTTTGTTCCTGTTATGTATCAAAAACC
>WBNH01001598.1:417010-507776 GCA_013401255.1 Urocolius indicus | reverse complement strand
TATATATATACACACACACATCACTAAAAACTAAAATGGGGTTATATTCTAAGATGTGGTTTCTTTTATTTCAGCCACCATTGGTTCAAGCTATATTTAATGGAGATCCTGATGAAGTTCGAGCACTGATATTTAAGAAAGAAGATGTTAATTTTCAGGTAAAACCAAACATCATTAACTTGAAATACATTTTAATTTTGTTCTGATATAGCTTGCTACTCTACTAATCACTTTAAAGCTTTACTAATTTGTGTTCTATTGCTTTTATGGAATAGGCAAAGTAAAGCTTGTGTACTCAACACTGGGAAGGAGCAGTGTAAATTTGTATGTTTGTGATGACAGTAAAGATCTAATTCTGTATTCCTTGAAAATGTTAGTTCTGCAGTGCTTGGGTAACTGAAAAGATTGTTTATACAGTTGTATCAGACTTTCTAGAAGGTAAAACTGGTTAAGTATGATGCTGTGTAGACTTTGATGTTTTTTAAATTAAATACAGCATGTAACATACGTAAGAGAATTGTAAAAAAACAGTTGGGATTTCAATAGAAAGGTTTAATAGTAATTTTTTTAAAGGGAAACTTAAAGATTATGTTAATAAGTAATAATGAAAATGGTGTTTATGTCCTATTTGCTGTGCTGCTAACCGAGACACTGCAGATTTAAAAATTTTACTGAAATGCAGTTGGACTTTGTTCCATTGAGTGAAATTCAAGATTTGAACAGCATGAAGTTACTGCATTTACTTTTAATGAAAACTCTAATATACGTTTGACGCTATATGAGATGATACAACATAAACTCTTTACATAGATTAGAAATGGATTTTATTATTAAACTAACATAAACCCTTTAGAGCTTAACACTATGGGAATCTAGGTAGTTGTTTCCCCTCCAAATGCATCAGAACAAGAATGAGTCTAAAAAGCAAAGTATAACAGCTAAGTGCTACATAGTGGCCAGCATAAGACTGTGATAGCTGCACTTTCTTCTTGAGAGATGTAAACTAAAAGCAAGTACTTAGTTTGGTATGTGTTTGACATTTAAAAGCATTCTGCAGAATGTATCTGACCAGTGCCTGCTGAAAACTTGCTGTCAAATCTAAAGTTTTGTTTGATATGGTTGGACTTTTTTTCTCTCCTTTTTCAGTAGTTTTGCGTGTTCTGAAGCAAGTTGAATGATAGATTATATAATATCAAAAGACTCATTTTTTTGTTTAGTTATGAGAAAGCTAGCCATGTATCCTTCCAATCTCTTCATATATATGCTATGGGCACATTGCTACTTTTATTTTTACAAGCTGATTAGTCTGTATTTGTTTCACTTGTATTCCTCCATGTTTAGCATCCATAGTTACACAGTGCCTGTAAAAGTTAGGTTGGTATTGTTCAACTTTTTCGATTAACTATTACAAAAGCCTCTGCTAGGTTTCAGTATGTATGTTGTAGTGGTTTTGGTTGTGTTTTGTTTTGTCTCAGGTTTGTCAGTTAGTTGCCCTTAAATATGAAGTCAGCAGATGTGCTTAATTAGGAGAGCATGTAATTGTTTGATGTCCTTGAAACAGGTTGCTCTAGACTGCTGGGTAGTTATGGTGAAAAAAAATGTTGTAGGCAGAATATTCAAGATCTGGAAGTTTTAGCACTTCACATTTCTTTTTTATTATTATTTTTCAGTGACTACCTTTCCCTTTAACAGAACACGTGTGCATCCTAGGCTACTAACACCCAAAGTGCATTTAGAGTTCGCCAAAACCAAATATACTATTTTTTTCAGAGCCACCTTCAGCATAGGCAGCTGCTTATTACACATGACCACTCCTTCCTACCATGGCACTCCTAGCCCTACTGCAGTATTACATTGAAATTAAATATTAAAATATTAAATTAAATATGAAGTATTGAATTCACAGATATCCCTTAAAACACTGGCTTTTAGGACAAAAACAAGCATTATAATTCTCCCATTCTCTGATATAAATGAAGTAAACTGCTTAGTGGAGTTTTCTTTGTGTGTGTCCGTGTGTGTGTTTTGTTCTTCTCCTTGGGTTTTTTGTTTGTTTTATGTGCTTGGCTGGAGATTATACATCTCTAAATAGTCTAGAGTGAAAATTGTCCCATTTAGTTATGTCTTATAGATTGCTGTGGACAGGAGAAGGGAAACAGCAAAGAAAATGAAGTGGTTATATGTATTTCCTAATAAAGAGAAGGATCATGATAAAGTGTTTTCACTGTTGTGGATTGTATTAGCCCAGTGTATATGTTGGATTTTTTCCACTTTGCTATCCAAGTGCTTCAGTACAGTTGTTTGAATTCCAGAGTCATTCTCTCCACCGTGTCTGCAGTCATTTCCCCCTCTGAAGTGCAACTAATTATTTTGAAGTTTGTATTCTAATAGTTGAAATTCCTTCCTTTCTCTCTTCCCCTGAGCATGGGTTGGACTCTGTAACTGGACACTTAGCAGGGTTCTGCAAATTAATTTTGCCCAACAGTGAACAGAAGATAGAGCTGTTGTAGATCTTGGTTGTGACAGTGACATTCATCTAGGAAATTAAAGTGTCTTGATGAAATGTTAAATGGATTTTCTTCCTTCTGTTGTCATCCAGTTGCATTTACCATTTTACTTTTGGGGTATATTATCTTTATAATTAATTGTAGTTGGATTTAATATTCTTTCAAAGCTAAATGAGTTGAGTCTTTATGTTTGGCTTTCCAAAGCTAGGCTGCGGTAACTGTTTGATTTTATGATGATATCTAAAGATTACACCCAGGCTGGGATGTATTGGAGTACTATTGCCGAAGCAGATGATGTCTTCTGGCATATACAAAGATTTTGAGATGGCTGGCCTTTCATAATGTCAACTGGTCTGTGCAACTGTAAGATGATGTACTAATAGCAAACGGCTTTTTCAGGAAGAAAATTGTTCTCTGTTCATGCCGTGCCAGCTTTCTTGAGTCACAGACTCAGTCTAGATTTAGCAAGTATGTATTGTATTCCACCCTGCAGTTGTAGTCTTTTGTAGAGAAAGAGCAAATTGAGTGTATCTCTAGCTGCTTAAAGTGTGGTTTGAAAGGCTTCCCTTCCGTGGAAGTTGAAATTTTGCAGGTTTTTTGTGTACAAAATTAATTTATAGGAAATTTGTTCAAATAGATTTTTTGAAGGTAAACTCTCTTGAGGCTACAATTAATTTGGGGGGGGACGGGGGACGGACAATGATTATTTCTCCCTCCCCTACCTCAAAAAAAAACTTGAGAAGCTGTAGCTGCTTGTTTCATGAATCAGGCTTAAATAACACGTCATCTATGTCAAACCTGATAACAGTGTCTTTTCCACACATGACTCTTGCTCTGTGGGTGTATGTGTATATATATGTTTGGTTTTTGGGTTTTTTTATTGGTACTGTCCAGAACTTCAGAGTTTTTGCAATACAGTAAATCTTGTGTGTAACTGACACATTATTTAATGGGAATTCTCCATATTTCCTCCTCTTTCTGATTAGATTAGTATGGCTGGTTTGATTTTTTTTGTGCTTCTCAACAGTTAATTTTGGCTAACTGAATTGCATTGCCTTTTGTAAATCATTATTTGTTTGTTTGGGTTTTTTGTAAGATTTGGAGGCCTATTACTGTTGCAGACTGACATTTCTATTGGTAACCAAAGCTTTTATGAGTAAGTTCTATTTAAAAGGACATGACAATTGAATATTTTCTCAGCTGTTTTTTAAGAATGTAAATCTGTGGAGGGAATACCAGCCCGGTGTAAAAAATGATTTAAAGGTTGCAGATCTGACTATTGAAATGATAGTTCAAAATCAGAACAATTTTTCCTCCTTCTAGACCTATGAGGATAATGTTTCTTGCCATGAAAACTGATACTTCACGTAACCCAATATGTAATTTTTATAACCTGTTTGCACTTGATCTTAGATGAGGGGATAAACATCTGATCTTCTCTGGAACTGAGAAGTGTCAGTGTGCCCCTTGCTCTTTTTGTGCTAAAGCTAAACAAGCGCTCCTTCTGGAGCAATCCCAAATTCTCATCGGTCTCTCCCAGTGCTCACTGTGCTTATTTAAAATAGTGATATTGACATATGTGATAAGTGACTTTAACATGAAGTACCTGACTGCTCATTTTGTTTTGTGAGATGAAAGTAGATTTAAACTATGAAACATACTTTAAAGCTGCTGCATGTGTGAGGTGGTAGAATTTTTTTTTCTCAATGTCAGATTTCCATATTCTATATTGAGGACTGTAATGATCAGGGTTATCGGCATGATCTCTATTCTGGACTATTGGTCATCCAGCACAGCTCTTAATCTAATGACCCTTTCCTGTAGTAAACCAAAAAATAAGTTTAACACCTCACCTGTGCTACTATTTTTGGGGAGAAACCAAAATAAAACCATAGAACCAAACAATCCTGTCTGCCTTTGCCACCCCTGCCCTATGTTAGATAGCAGTAAAGCGTTGCACATAAATCCCAAGCTTTGTTCCTGAGGCTAACAAGGGATATGATCCAGTAGCACCAAACAGAGGATTCTGCGTATGTATCTGACTTGACTTTGAGTAATAGGGTTGTTTAATAGGTAACTGTTGAAGTAGAGATGGGGGCTACCTTCTGAGTCCTGCCAAATGTGGTTTTGCATTACTTTGTTTTATTTGCATACTGGGAGAATGTTGCTGTATGTTGTCCTAGATTAAGACACAGCTCTTTATTTCTTGTTGATTTTCTAATTCATCTTACTCTGTAGACCATTCCAAGCATTGGAAGATGAGAACAATTGATTTATTAGTCTAATGACAAGTCTAGGACTAATTATACAGCTTTGGGTCTGGGTACCAGAAGAACTAGATTGAGGGTCTCAAATATCCTAGTAATTTAGGAATGAATAATGGAAATTAAAGTACAGTTTAAAAACAAAGAAAGGTTCTTTGTGATGCTGGTTTTGGTCAGCAAACTTCTAAAAAGTTAAATAGAAAAAATAGGTAAAGAATGTATGGTCTCCTGGCTTTCATCTTTATGCTTAACCTTTTCGGTTAAACTGTGGGGTAACTGTTTTTTTTTCTCTGCAATCTTGAAAGTGCAGCCTAGAACAGGAAAGCCTGAATTACTTGACTGCAAATTCTACATAATTCGTTAGAGTTCAGCATTCTGATCATACAAATAAATTCTGTACCCACCCTGTACGTTGAAAGAATTCTATGTATGTAAGACGTATGTCTTTTACGTATGTCTATGTGTAAGACTAAGTGCTATCTATTTCAGTACTTACGTTGAAATACCTCTCAGTGTAAAGACTATCTATTAATTTATTATTCAAGATAATAAGTAAGTATCATGGACTTGCTTAAACACAAATAAACAAAAAACCATAATGTGTGATGAGTTAACAATAATCTTTAGGAAATTTTTAACCTTTCAGTCATTGTCTTTCTGTAGCCAATTATTTTACCAATGATTAATATGGATTTTTTTTGTTTTGTTTTGTTTCAGTGAAAGCTGTGCATGCATACAACTACAAAGGTGAAGTCACTCTAGTTAGACGTGTCTGTATCTGTAAAACTCTTTCGGCATTAGTTGCTGTGCATAAAGTGTTTGAGTAAAGCTTTTTGGTTTTAGTGCCTTTTGTAACTTTGGAGTTATATTAGTGTAAGAATTTGTTGGTTGAGACAAATGGAAGTTTCTCAGAGCAGGCTGATACGTGATGCTTTTCAGATAGTGGTGGTTTGTCTTAAATACCATTTTTCTGTGCTTTGGGAAGAGGTCAGGGAGGCTATTCTTAATAGGGAGTGGAAACAGCTTTTAAAATGATGGGCATAACTTTGACAGAGTTGCACAGAGATTTGTAAGGAGCAGATAAAAGCAATGAGAAGACAGGTGTGTCTAAATGGTACTCCTTTTCACATCAGGAATTCTGTGACCATTGATCAGAAGAAAAGGGTTGTGGCGTTTCATAATGTTTTGTGAATTGGTCCACTCGAAGTATGCTTGCAGGGAAATAATTTTCCAGGCCGATTAATCTATAACACCTCTTATTACTTGATAAAGCTTTTGGCAATTAGAGCAAAGCTACCATGTGGTTTTTGTATCTAAACTGACGAGAATAAATAGTAGTTGAAAACTAGCATAATGTAGCAAAGGCTAAGCAGGAATTGTGCACAGTTTTTAGCTCTTAAATATGTGTTTCTAAAGAGGTGGGAGATTATGGGTTTGCTAACTGATCTGTTTCTCCTAGGTATGCATTTGGCTCAGTGTTGGTAACTATTTTTTCAGGTTTCTGTAGGCAACGTAGGCTACTTGCATGAAGGACTTTTTTTTGCTGGCAACTGGAGTAGGCAACAAAAACTTACCCTATTGTATTTGCAACTGTGGAGCAGCATTTTATTGTATTACCTGACAGGACTGGTTTGCTGATTTGAATATGAGGGAGGAATTAAAAAGGCATCCAAAAAACAGTAAAATATTCTGGAGAGCACTATTTTACTCTTTTGATCCTATATTAATAGGTCAGGGTGTGAACTTTTACTTTCGTGGTTGTAGTTATTGCTACAGAGTTTCTATCTGACAAATATTTAATAGAGACACTGTGTAACTACTGTAAGTTGAACTATCTAGACTGACAATGTGAATGTATAGCTGTAATAATATCTTACGTAATAAAGTATGTAGACATATTTCCATGTTTTCCTCTTGAGAACATATTTTTTTCTCTGAGTTTTAGAATGAGGACAAATTTTAGTTTGCCATATTTTCTAACAGGCAGTTATAGCTAGTTTGATTCTAAAGATGTATAGCTTCAGGTTTTATTGATCATATCTGGGGGGAAAATTTTTTTAAAACTGCTAATTTTCCAGATTCTTTGTCTATTTAAAGTTCTATTCAACTTTTGAGTTGTTTTTTTTTCCACTAGACAGGTTTCTCCTTGGTTGAAGTTAATTTGTAATCTGTTTTTATTTCCAATTTAGAGCGTAGTGGATTTGGGGGCTAAAATTACAGGTATTTGTTAGCTTGAAAGGATTTCAATATGATGTGAACATAGAATGAGTTATTGAGTTTGATACTCATTATTTTAATTTCATTTTGTCCTTTCATCCACTTAAGCACAGTGACTTGCTGTTAGTTTTCCTGCAAATAAGTACTCTGTGTTGAAAAGAAACATATATACATGTGAGTATATGCTTACATGATGGTAAGCATATGATGAATTGACAGTGAAAACAGTCCTTTGAAATAACTGTAGGAGATCAGAGAGGAAATAAAACATTCCTGTATAAACAAATAGTAATAATGAGAATACTTCAGTAAAAAAAAAAAAGAAAAAAAAAAAAAACCACTGAGAAATGTAGAGCTTGACTCAGTGCAACAGCTCCTGTCTGGAACTCAGCTTCAGGTGCTGCAGCAGAGAGTCTGCTAAATCTTGTATTGGGCAAATGGGAGGCAGCGAGGCCTTAAGAGAGAGTGGATGTCATCAGGATGGGCCTAAGAAGCCCACATGCACCTTCAGGCACTTCCACTGCTGTTTCTTGAAGGATTTTTGTAACCCATCTTAATAACAATAATTGTATCCATCTCTTACTTGGAACAGATCTCTAATAAGAATTGAGAGAGCTTTTGTAATTAGAGGCATTTGAAGTAGTTAATGTCTGTATTTATTTTGGTGTGTTTTTATTTTGTATGAGGTATATGTTAAATACATTGTTTTGTGCATATGAGAGTGAGAGACTAATGGTAGCTCTCCTCTTTGCCCATGGGCTTCTAATAAAATACAGCTGTAGAATGAGAGCAAGATGTTTCTTTCCTCTTAAACTTTTCCTTGGACTTTTGTCCAATGTGCGTGACAAAGTACTGTACTGCTTTCTGCTTCTAGATTGTCTCTGCTTGAAACTTTCTTAATGTTTCCGCCTCAAAGAGGAACCTGTTTCCCGTGTTACTCTCCTGCTTTATAAAGTGTTCATTTCATTGAAATTTCTGTACTTCTGCTGCTGAAAATTCTGGGAAGAATACTGTTTCTTGTGAGAGTTTGGTCTTGTGTAAACAGGAGCAAGTTCTGCCTGCTCTGAACTTACAGCTGTGCATCATTTTTAATGTGATGCTGAAGCATCTTGCATGCAAGGAGGACTAGGAGTTGATTTTTAGAAGGATGTTATGTGAATAGCACAAGCAAATGTGTGTGGTGTTTTTTTAAGATACAAAGTTAGCTTGTAAAAACATCTTGCCACTAAATATGCTTAAGTTTTAATGAAGTGAGTAGGTAAGAGTTCAGCAGTACCATGTGGGAATGTCCAGGGGTTATTTTGGTAAAGAATTGAGTCAATTCTTTTAAAAATGAATATTCATGTTATGTATCTCGAGGGCTATGAAGAAACTTTGTTGGGAATGTAGGCAAGTTTTTCCTATAGGAAAGTTTCTTCCTCTTCTGAAGGGTGTGATAAGAGTTTGTTTAATCTGTGGATCTAAAGCCTGATTGATTCCAGAAATTGAAAACTTTGGAAAACTAATTTTCCTGAGTGTTCCAGAAACTGGCTGCAAGTTGTATGTTGTAAAAAGTAACCACCAGCCACATAAGATTTAAATTCATAATAAAGTAGTTACTTGCTGTAAACTTCGAAGTCGTGGATTTCCTGTTCATTAATGTGGAATATTTTTTGTGTGTGTCATCTGTAATCAATAATCAGATAACTTATTTCCTTTTGAGTGTTTTAGAGGTTGGTTTTTCAGCACCAACATAATGTGTGACCAGATGTTGATTTCCTTCTGTCATAGAAACCGATTTGGAGTATTTTAAATACAAATCTATATAATTAGGCATTTTTCTTCAGAGTCAGAACTCTTTAATGAGTAGACCTTGACAGTCCAAAAGGAAATAATCCCATACTTCATGTTGATAACATATTTAGCTAGTGTAAATGAGATTTTCAGATGTATTGACTTATTATTATTAGAGTGATAGAAACTTTCAACAGAGTTATGGGATAATATGACTAACATTAGCAAATTTGCTATTTGGTAGAATGGATTCTGTGGACAGAAACTCTCAGAGTTATAGCAAAAGACAGGACTCTGAAAAGAAGAATATGCTTACATAGCATAGTGGTGCCACGTACAGGTAGTGAGAAACACTCTTTAGAGACTTAAGCGTGAATTACTATCAGTGTGGTGTTCTGCTCAGGCTAATTCATCCTCCTCATCAGATCTAGTAAGCTTGCCTAGTGCTATGCTAATACAGTTAAGCTGTTTGCTAAAGAGGCTCACAGTGCCTGCATGGCAGTGTTCTTACCCTACTGGTTGTACACAGAATTTGTTTTACAGTAACTGAGGATTTGACCGACATGTTCTGTTTGGTCACTGTTATTACTTTAACATGGTGAAATTTGAATTGATGGACAGAACCATTAATAATTAAATCTATTTTATTTGTGGTTCAGGAATTTTGTTTGAGTCTCCATTGTGATTCTTGGTGATAATGATTTTGTAGATTATGTCCGATCTGTCGTATTTTTGGTAATTATTACTCAATATTGTAACCTTAAAAATGTAATTGAAGTTCTGCATTTCCTGTGGCTTAAATAAAACAAGCCAGAGGCAGGGTCTGGAATAGTTAGAGCTTATTGAGGTTACTTCTGGCAGTTGCTGTCACGCACAGGACTGGTATTTGAGAACAGAACATCCCCACTGATAGAGCAGAGAGAAGAAAAAACTCAGTAGTTAATGTGCATCAACTTCCAGCATTGACACGGTCCTTAAAGAATGCATTACTGGTAATACCAAGATAGGGATTGAATTTACTGAATATTTGCAGTAACTTTCCATGTGAAAACTCTTCCTGCATATGCAACATACCTTTGAAGACAGTTTGCAAGTGGTTAAAGCTATCTTACATATTGTGGAATATCTAATGCACTATCAGTAAACAGCATAATTTCCCTCATACAGTTTGGCCCTTGTGCACAGGCTGTACACAGATAGTCAAACCTCTAAGTTCCTTAAATTTACTCCAGCAATGGATGTATATAAAAAACTCAGAAAAGAAAGTGTCTCATTTGTTTGCTAAATATTGTAGGGAGAGCTATTCCATACATGCTCTGGGCTCTTGCAGAATGTTGGTAGGTGGCTGTGAGACCTGGAAAGGTTCATACCTGTATCAAGTCTGAGGACAAATGAATTGGAAGTTCCTTTTGCAGTGATAGATCTCAGAGTCATTGCTCAAGAGTCTGTCTCAGAAGTTCAGATACAGTGTCCATCAGGAATATTAATTTAGGGGGGATTTTTTGCAGGCCTGTGATATCAGCCTGTATCTTTCCATCTCCAAAACCAGTGGGATTCTGTTCTCTTTTTTTCAGTCTTTAGTAGTTCCTAGTTTATCATCATCCTTCCATTAATTCCATTTCGGTTTTTATTTACATGAAATACTACTTATATGCATATAGGCATATGTAATTATGGTAATTTATAAGTTGCATGGTGGTGACTTCCCTGTCTCAAAGGAGTGCAAATGTCTTGCTTTAGTTGCTGCTAGTTCATCTTATAATGCCCGTTATCTCTAAGCTTATCCTGTATCCATTTAGCCCAAGGAATAGTGCAAATGAACTACTTTGTTCTGAAGATTACCAGCTTTTGGAGGAGTTTTGATACTTGCTAGTAGAAGTTTCTTTTTGGGGTTTTTTGGGACAGATTTGGGGACACTTTGTTGCAGACACTATTGGGTGTGGGTTTTTTTGGTTTTTTTTTTACTGTCATCCTTCAGAATAGATAAGTTTTGCAGGGTTTTCTGTGCCTAACAATCTGTCTCTAATAGCATAGATAGTGTTGTATGCTTCTTTGAGTCAAATGTTCAGAATAGTGAAAGTGTCTCTGAACAGAAGGGCTTTACAAATTGCAGCCAGATGCCCTTAACGTCGTAAAGCTATTTAACTTAACACGCACAAGCACAATGCTATAGCTTGCTCCAAGAAGCAGCACTAACAGTAAACATATAACCTGAAACAAACACATCTTTTCCTGTAACCAAGACCAAGTACGTAGTGAGACAAACCCCTCATTTACATCAGACACATGTAAGGTTGTCATTCTAGCACTGGCCTTTGCAGTGAAAAAGGCAGAAACCCCAGCTTTTCAGAACAAAGGTGTCATTGGCCCGAACATAATGTGATGGATTTAAACTGGGATGGAGATGTGCATACCTTACCTAGTGTGGTGTGATCTTTCACTGGAGCATAAACAAAGCCTGTATTATGCTGTTTTCTCTCTTGGCATGTTTTCTTATTTGTGTCCTCAAATATTACAGATAGATGGCAGAGGAAGATGAAGTAGTCACTGTCTCTTGTTCAGCCTGCTCTGCAAGCGCAGGCTGAGTTATGTAATGTTCTCCACATTATTGTACTCTCTTTATGGAGAGTCCATTGTTTTCACGTACTGCTTCATTTTAATTTTTTTTTTTCTTTCAAAAATGGTTTCAACGTTATTTACCACTATTTCTCTTATCAGCAACTGCATTCTGATTAAAAGCTGGGTGGGGGTTCTGCCTTACATACCAGGTAAATGTTTACAAATAACACACTTGGCGTTCAGGAGGAGTAAAGCCAAGGAAAAGGGTTTTTTTAATGTGATTTTTATCATATCTGTTGGTTTGGGTTTTTTTTTTAATTTTTCATAGTTTTGAATGTTTCAGAGGTTTTGGGGTTTGTGAGTGGATATTTTTTGCTTTCAGTTGTGGGTTTTTTTTGCAGTCTCCCCACACCTCCAATAATCTAAGCATATTAGCAAATAGTCTTGGCCCTAAAAGTTGCTCTATTTTAATTCTGGACTTTAAGGAAAAACTTAAATAACAACTTTTTATTTGTTCTGTGTATTGGGCAAGCATTTGGTAGCCTTTATTAGCGATAAATGAGACCGAATTCTTCATGTGAAAATGTTGAGTGGAAGGAAACAGCTCATAGGACTTGCTCAGTTATTCAGGTCCTTATCTGATACCCGAAGAGATATTTTAACTATCTTGCTGGAATCCTAGCCTTTATAATTTAGGCAAAAGAAGTTATATAAGACATTTTTATAGAACAAAGAGATAGGTTCAGCCTTTCTTACAAGCTCTGTACGTGGGTTTGAAAATATAACCAGTGAGAAGTCTAACAGTGACAGCAATGTTACGAAACTTGTGTGGAGCATAGAGGTCAAAGGGGATGAGAAAACGTATATTTCCAAAAATTGCCTTGACTTACTACTTTCATAGAACAAAATTCGAATTGAGGTGGATTACTTGGAAATTGGTTGTTTCAAAATGTCTGTTGAAATACTTGACTACAAGTCAGAAAGTCTTGTTGTGCACCTCTTCAGTTGTGAGAAAAATGAATGCAGTGTCTGTCAGGTTACTTCAAGACTTCTTGTCCTCATATGAGTAGTTACTGGTAGTTTTTGACCTTTAGAAGTAAATTCTAACAGAAGCAGGAAGTTTAACTTCATTCTGTCTTGACATTGACAAACAAAAATAGTGATCTTCCAGAAACCAAATAAAAAAAGAAACACTCCATAATCTATAAACTGTTTTCTTCATGGAACAGCATAGCTTTGAAGACTTAGTACTTCAAAAATGCCTTTTTGAAATCAAGGCACGCTTATGAACTGAATCTCTGTTGAAATATCTTAACTACGTCAAAATAACTTGAATTTTTTTTTGAGTATACATCTTTAAATGAGAAATTTTTGCTCCCATTCTCTGAGAGTCCCGCAATCATTATTATAGATGGAATTGAAGCGCAGTAGCTGTTCTTTGTGCTAACATGTGATTCACTTCTTTTTTGGTTTTGTATGTCTGTCTTTTGGTGCCACTACAGTTAACACCTGAATGGTATCTTGTGCCTAATGCTTGTGCTGTAAGACAGCTAGCATTCAAAGAGCTAATTTCATGAAAAGATGTCCAAAATAGTGTTATTTAACAACATGAATTGTCCCAAACTTCAGTTTCCTTTTTTGATTGGTCTTTTTTTATAGCACCAGCTTGCATTTAAAGTTACAGTTCGCAAAGTTGCTATGGACATGAAAGTTTTGGATTCAGTAAAATTTAAAACAGAAAATTTTCTCCCATCCCTCCCGTCAAATTATTCTACTGAGTGTCACTATTGAAGCCAGATCACCTTTTGGACAAGAGCGCTTTGGCATCTGATGTTCGTCAGTTTCAGCTGAACTCTTGATATTATTTGTGCAGTTTTTATTAAAAGATTTTCTTACAAACAAAAATACTAGAAAGATACAATCAAGCTGTCTTATGTGTTTTGAAAAGGAGTTATTAAATAAGAGGTAGTTGAATATCAGTGAATATTGCAATATAATATGTGTTTTAGTATATATGCCAGAGGGATTGTGGAGTCTCCTTCCTTGGAGATCTTCACGACCCGCCTGGACATGTTCCTATGCGACATGATCTAGGTGAACCTGCTTCTGCAGGGGAGTTGGACAAGATGGTCCCTAAAAATCCCTTCCAACCCTACCATTCTATGATTCTATAGTTGATAATTTTTCTGTACAAATGTAGTTTTAATGCTTCCCATCAGATTGCTTTTACTGTCAAAGTACTTTTTATTTAAAATATTTCATTTTGTATGTAATGGTTAAGTGGGGTGAGAGGTTTTTATCAGTTTTAGTTCTGTTATGTGAGTGGAATCAAACAATCATTAGCTGAATCAGAAGTGAATTATTTTCCATGGATTTTAGCCCTGTTCTGTGAACTTGAACTTCAAATTAAATTGAAAAAAATCTATTTTTAAAATGCTTGGAGGCATCAGGTTAAACAAGGATGCTTTTTGGGACTGCAAAGTATGTTAACACAGCAAAGCCATGCAATGTGAATACCTCCCTGGCTCCTCCGTCGTGAGGATTGACATTTATCTTTGTGTCCCTGCAATGTGGGATGGTAAGCGACAGGTTTTGCTCTCCTTTGGATAATGGTAAAACTCAAATGTTTGTCCAGCTGTTTTTTCTGTAAGACTTCGAATACACCTCAGAAGAAACATGATTGCCTGAGATGTTCCAATAGCCAAAAAGAGAAGAGTCAGCTCTTCTATTACAAAGTGCATTACAACTGTTCACCATTGCTGTAGACTTTGGAAGTCTAGTCTAGTGTGTGTCTGTGGTACTGTCCAAGTGCAGCACAAGTTTCTGCATATAGTAGCATGAGCGTTACTTCAAGAAATTAGTGAAGTCAGCAAGATTAATCTAGTCATTTCAACTATGATATAGCTATCATTTGGCTTCAAAGCATACTTTGTGGATAGCTATTTTTGTAGTTAATGACACGCTTCCTCTTCTTTTTAGGCACGCAAAAGACTTTTACTGTAGCTTGTTAGACTTGCTCCATATATTGGAACTGAGTCTTGTCTTTGAAATATGGTGAGAAAATAGAAGTCTGCATCTAAAAATGTTAGCCAAAATTAGTTAGAAATTTGTTACATTTTTGCCAGTGTAAAGTTGTGCAAATTAGGTTAAGAAATTTTGAGGGAAAAAAACTCCAAAGAAATAGCAGAGTAATTACACTCAAGGTGGAGATACAAAATTATCATAGATTTGCAAATTTTGAGATACTAGTATTTAATCTTTCTCCTTTACTTTCAGTTGACAATGATACAAGTAACTTTCAAGATTTAGTTAAGTTTTGGGTTTTTGAGATACCACTTGTGGTTGGACATACTTCCCAAGAGTTAGTGGCCTCAGTCATAGAATTATGTACCAAAACTAAAGTTTTGTGAAGTTTAAAGTTAGAATGTAAAAGCAAAGTATTGAAATGTGAGGAGAGTTTTGTGTGCAGGACCAAAATTTATTTAGAGAACAGAGTTATTGTACCTTACAAAATAGTGATGCTAAAAACTAGCAAAATCTGTAAATAAAATTCAGTTTTCTAGTTTTCTTAAGCGTAGCACTGGAGCTTTGTACTGGGAGAGACTGCTTTGTTATTGGGTGCTATCAAAGATTTAGACATACAATGCAATCACGTACATTACTATTATTATATGATGTTCTTATATGTTGTCTGTTAACAAACCATGCTGATTAAATAGTCCTATCTCTCTAACCTTACTGGAAAAAAACATACTAAGTGAATTGGTACATTTTAAAATAGTTTCCCTTCCAAAGAATGTTTATTAAAGCTATTACAGGATATGTTGGAATTGAAACTTTTTCGTGATTCGTGGTTGTGTATTTAGGGCTGATTTGCGCCAGGAGCAGATGGTGTTGAAGCAGACAGCTGATAAGTGATACAGCAGAAAACACCTATTAAATGATATTTTCTAAGTGTGATCACGAAATAATGAGAGTATTTTAAGTGTTACTGCAAAATTTGAAGAGCAGATAGGATAAAGAGGCATTTTAATGAAGGGGAGATTTGCTTTCATGCTTTCCCAAAAGTACTTTAATTCAGAGTTTTGGGATTAGTAAATGTTGAACTATTTGAAGGGAAAATTGAAGTTATATTGTAATATATACTCTTGGAGAAGCCATGGTCAAGTTATGGAGGTTTCATTGGACTTGTACAGGATAACAGAGATCTACCTTTAAGGCATCTAGCTCCTCAAAATTCTCTGTAGTTGTATGTAGTTATTCTATATCAATTGCTGACACAGAACACAAACCAGGAATAAATTGTTACATCTCAAAGGATACTCATCACTTTAAAAGAGGTAGATTTGTATGCTGCATTTTTACATGAGTCATACATTTGTCCACTGTGGAATAATCAGTGAAGCAATTAAAGCCTGTGTTTTAGGTAAAATGAAATAAAGGTGGAGTTACCATTGTTCTAGATTAGAGGAGTTATGTAGAAGCATGTAGCACCACTATCCTTGTCACTTCATTCCAAATTGGTTTTAGTAGGGTCATGAGGCCTTCTACGAATTTCTCCTGTTGTATAGAAACCCCTGTGTAGATGAAGTGTTGGGGAAACTTGAGAAACTGAAGTACTGTGAGTAGAAGGATTAGACTTTTTTTTTTTATGTATTGCAATCCAAAGATACATATAAATACGATGTTTGTTATTTCTACTGGAATACCAAGATTCTCCTTCAACTATGTAACACCTGCCTAATGCAGTTAGTGTGGTGTGTTTCCATATTAACATTAGAGGTGATTTAGACTTGTCCCATGTAGACTTAGTCTCATTTGCCTTGCAGATTTTGAATTGGGAAATAAAGTTGGTACAACACTTGCTTTTTCTTTGTTGTTATATACTACAGTAATTCTGCAATATTTGTAATTAAATGGTGCTAAGTGTTAGATTTTACATTCTCTGCGATTAAGAACAAACCCACTTGTCTCTTGAAATGTTTCTTTTAGTGTCATTTAAGTTTGTGAACTTAAACACTGGTTCCTTTTGTTAATATGATCTAAGCCTACAGTATCTATTAGTATGCTGCAAGATGTCTGCTTCCAAAGTTGCTTGTTAGAACTGAAAGCTTGATTAGTGTTATTTACTGTAATGCTTTAGAAGTAGTAGTTCGTATTTGCAGATGAAATGTGTTCATGTATCACTTTTTTTTACTAAAAAATAGTTATCTGTACAGCAGCACGTCAGTAGTATTTGAAATACAGAATTCTCTTTCGTTTTACTTACATTTCATTTATTAAAATTCACCAATTAAATCTAAGACTTCACATGGAACAAAATTAAACTTTTCTAATGGAAGCAGACTTCTGCATACTGATGAGAGCTTACTGAGTGCATCACTTCTGCTTTTGTAAGAAGTTCTGAAAAACAGGTTTTTAAATACTAGGCTATGAAATTTATTACAGAGAAATTAAATTTTTAAAAATATATATTTGGAAGCATCAAAAAATGGCAGCTGTGAAACTATGGTGGGGGGAGGGGGGAAGAAAAAGGCAGCTTTTGTCCAAACACCCTCAGCCTGCAGGGTACTTGCGGTCAATAGAGACCCTGGAACTTGGAGTTGTTCAAATACCAAGCTCTGGACTTGACCCAGAAGATGACAAGCCATTAGCATCCCAGCAGGGTTGCCTGTGCTGTAAAGCAGAAAGGTCTCCACCAGCCTCCTGCATATGCACCGTCCTAGTTTGTTCTCCCTACTGCAGAACTGGGAGTTGGGCTTTGAGTATTTTCAAGCTGTCAAGAGCAGCAAAACTGGCATATTTGCATGACTAGAAACACACAGCTTGGAAACATATGAGTGAAAATTGTAAGGAAATGTTTGAGTTGGGGCTGCCTTCATATTTGTATCTGGGTGATTTCAGGATGCTCAATACTTTCTATCAGTAGAGGTTGCATTTTTGGAGAGGTGTGGTTCAAATTTATCAGAAATTTCAACCATATGTATTTCAGGAAAATATATTAGGAGTTTGGTGATCAACATTTTTCTAGATGAACAACTGCCTTCTCTCTACAGTTTTCCTGGAAGATTTCTCAGTGGTTGTATCAGATTGGTTACTTTAATGACTTCTGTTGCTGAGATACTGAAAACTAAACCAACACCACAAATGTGGTGAAAATTTTTAACAGTAAATTTTGCCCTTTAAGTGGGGAATGCAATCTCTGCTTGTATTCCTGAGTGAATACTGTCTCTACAGGAGGATGTACTCAAGGCCACCTTCACGAATTCTGCAATGAAATTGCAGATACTATAATATCATACCCCTTTTTTCAGCATTCCTCAATCTGTAGGATATAGGCTCTTCAGCATTGTCAAAAAGGTTAAATGGACTTGCAAAATATTAGCTGTCTTTACTGCCTTTGGACTGAGGAAGCAAGTTTAATATGTGTATTTTATCCCATTTGCTTTTTTTGCATCTTATTTGTAACTTTCTTTTTCACCGTGGATGGCAAGTCCTTGGTGCCAGGGGCTGTTTTTTCTGTCATAAATTCATAAACTGCAATTAAGACATACTAGCTAATAATTGATACTGCAATGCGTTATGTGGTGATGAGTAAATAGCATTGATTCCTTACTGAGGTTGCATCAGTGTCAGGGGTGCACTGCTCAAGTTGGAATTACATCTTTGGAATTCAAGATCTTGTGTTAGGCAACACTGGTAAGATGTTGACTATGTAACTTTGACTTTTTCTGAGCAGGGACTAAACGGGGAGTAGGTTGGTTGAGGTGAGGGATTTTATGTGGTGGTGGTGGGTGATGTCTTGCAAGGGGGTTGAATGTTCTAACTTTTCCAAAATTGGCATTTGTGCTTTAGAAGTGACTTCTTGGGTCTTGGCTCAAGTTTTGCTATCAAATCTCTTTACCATGAACTTCAATTTCCTCCTTGTATGCTGCTAGCACTCAAGTAGGGATTTGTTGAATAAGGTTATTTTGTCAAGAGAGAGGAATGCTTTTCATGATAAAATGTCAGTTGAAATGTGCATTAATTTTACCATTGTTTTGATGCAACAGTTGAATCAATAGAAATGTTTTCTGACTTAAAATGTCTTGTTGTTTATAATCGGATCCCTCACTCCCAATGAGAAACTCTACTAAAAAGATCCAGATGTCCAAGCAGAGGTTAGGCCGGAATCAGATTGCTGACTGGTGACCTGTTTTCTGATTTCTTGCTGGTTTTACCTCAGAGAGCAACCTGATTGGTTCTTGGTCATTTTATCACTCACAGTGATGTGAAATTGATTTTTTTTTTTTTTTCCTGATGAAACTATAAACTGATGCAGGGAAATTGGCACTGATCCTGAAGGATTTAAATATTTTGTGGTAGACTTTCGAAGGCCAGTCTTCATCTGTATGTATTCTGTATAGCTGAGTTCTCTTGCTTGTACTTTCAAAAGGACCTTAGGTTAACCTGAACTAATCTAACATAAGCACTGGGTCTTACTTGCAGCCTCCAGAGTGTTTTCTGCAATATAAAAAGCTTCTCTACCTTCTCTTTGCTTATTTACCATAAACAAAACAGTTGAATTTGTATTCCAGTAGTTTTGCTCCTACTCACTCTAGCTTCTTTTCTGTTTTCTTTAAAAAAATAAGTGCCATGTAAACTTTCCAAAGAAAATAATTCTCACTAATTGTTGCAAACCAAGGTGATACACCATTTTTTTTTTTTTAGCTGTATTAAGTTCCTGTCTCTGGAGACAAGTGAATGGTGATTTCTAACTGCTGAGTAAATCTAAAGATGTGATGAACATCTGTCAATCTGTGTGTGTCTGGAAAACACACTAGTTGACTATGTAGGTATTACAAGTTGCTTGTCTTAGTAAATGTGTCTAACATCTTTAGAGTAATTATGTTTCCTGAAATGTAAAATGTACAATATTTGGAATATGCACTTTAATGCAATATTTTTTTCATAACTCATACAGAATGCTAAACTGTACTTTTTTATTTTAAATAAAACCTTTTTTCCCCCCTCTTATCACAGGATAATGAGAAAAGGACCCCTTTACATGCTGCTGCCTATCTGGGAGATGCAGAAATTATTGAACTACTTATTTTATCTGGTATGTTGTGTTCCTGTTAATAAAAAAAAAAACAACAAAAATCTATGCACATCCAAAGAAATATTTATGTACATCTTAGTCTGCGTAGCTTTTATTGATATAGATAATGTGCTTGAAATTTAAGATGTTTGTACTGAAATTTTTGTATCAGATTTATCAGTGTTATTATACTGTGTAGTTCTGCTCTGAAACATTTCTTTTTAGAAAGCTTTCTCAGTTATTTTTATTTGTGGCTTGATCAGCTTTAGTTTAAAGAACTAATAGCTTATATGTTATAAGTAAATGTTAGCGGCATTGCTTTGGTTCTGACTGATGATTTTCAGAATGATTTTCAAAAAAAGTTGAACACAGAAAGGTTGCACTCAGACTTGATTATATTATTTTTAAATATCCTTTACTGTTGCCCTAAATGCACAAAATATAATTAGAAACAGATGAAAATTTTACAATCTCTTGTCTTTTGTTATTTATTTGTACTAAGACAAAATTTAAGTTCTGCAAAATGTCTTTTAAAGAAATAGACTGGAAATAGCCAGCTTTGCACAGGTGAGATTTGACACTAGGCAGACTGAAAATTAAAGTAGTTCTGTCGAACTGTTGCAAGTTTTAATCTTTCTATTTAACCTTAAAGCTCTGCATCATGATTTCAGCCTTAAGCTACCTAATGGGTAGATTTCATAGAATCACAGAATGGAATCATGGAATGGTAGGGGTTGGAAGGGACATTTAAAGATCATCGAGTCCATGAAGAAGCAGGTCCACCTAGATGAGGTCACTCAAGAAGGCGTCCAGACAGGTCTTGAAAACCTTCAGAGAAGAAGACTCCACATCCTCCCTGGGCAGCCTGTGCCTCACCCTCATAGAATTTGTCCAGGATCAAAGAAAATCTAGTATCACAGTCATTAAGTTCTGCTTTCAGGTTTTCGGTATAGTTTCTAGGTCCCCACACACACCCTCCTCATCAACATTTAATAACAAATTTGCTTTAAGGAAATGTCATTTTTAAGATTATAGGAATCACTTCTAGACTTGCAGTTGAAACTGCCAGGCACAATGTGTTATATGTGCTCCCTACATTATTATATATGCTTATAATTTATATCTTATCGTGTCTATTTTATTTATATATTTCTCATGTAAATATTCTATAGTGATAATTTGTCAAAAAAAATTCACCTGTGTTGCTGAGAAAATGCTGTTTTTTCCTATCAATAAATAAATGAAGTTCTGGTGAATCTTGAAAATAACCACCCCTTTCTTCTGAAAAAGGGGTCAAATTTGGCAGGGATATTTATTTTTGTTTGTATTTTCACAGTGATTAAAACAAAACAACAACAACAAAAATCCTCATAATCACCATGTTACAAACTGTGCAACGTTGTCAGTTACTTCTGGGAGTGAAACTTAGTACTCTTAGGTTAACGGAGTCCGGTTACCAGAACTGTAATTGAAGAATAAAGCTCTTGGGGAACAGTCTTATGGAAGGAGAGAGGTTCTAGTTTAGGTATTAATGAAACAAGATCCTGACTTGAGGGATGGCATTAAGGGAAGAAAAGCTTGGCCATGTAGCCTGGGGATAGGCACAGGAAAAATTGGAGAAAAAAGGAGGGAAGAACTATGAGTTAGGGCTATATGAATAGTCCAGAGTTGCACTGCTCTATGCAGGAGAGGCTGTGGTGTGCTGCTGTGCCCGCCAATTGTTCATTAAGTCTAGGAGGCGTTGATATGTCTCAGATAAAATTTGTTTAATGAAAAGAAGGAATTACTTGCACAAAAGACACTTGAAATAGTAGCAAAATCAAGAGCTTTAAAAGCTATGGAATGTATTGTCAGTATCAGTCTAACTGTGCTGTGCTCTTGTTGGCATACTGTGGACCAGTTTTATGTTTGTGTCTTGCTGTAGAAGCACAGCCTCGTGAATCTCAGGGAGGGGCTGGGAATGAGTCAGAGTGGTACAGTGAAGGAGACAGATGCCAGTTGTTGATGCATTCATAAATGAATGAAGAGGGATATTAATTGCAGGATGAAAAAGTGATGTCTCCATGTTAAGGCTGCTCATTTTGAAAGGCTCTTCTGCACTTAAGCACCAATCTGTATATTGCCAGCTTGAAAGCTGTGGTTTTAGGCGAGCAGCTTAAATCAGATGCTTTAAAAAGTAGTAACCAATTTAGTCTTCCTCACTTCTGAATACTAGATTTGACATCATTGTGGTTTGTGAAGCGTGAGTGCTTACAGCTGTGTCTGAAGTGCTGAACCAGCTACTTCTCTGAGAAATCAGGTCTAGATGTCTCAATGCCTAAGCAAGCTTTTTTTAACTCTCTTAATTGGAAAATAGGGAGCAGAGGTTAAGTATATTTATCATCTCCATTTCATAAAGATATGGAGAATTAATCTATTGTGTTTCAGATGGAAATCAAATCTCTCCTTGGAGACAGATGTATAATGTTACATTTTGTTATAATAGATGAGCATTAGGGAGCAAATAATGAACATCTGTTACTAGAACAGTATTTCAAGAACACTTGCTGTGTTGCAAGGCCTCTTTTTGAACAATGAGAAAATAGTTTATTGAATAAATGACATTTCTGAACAACAGTCTCTGTGCAGTAAATTTGCATGTAAAAATCATGTGTATGGCTTTAATTGACCCTTTTTAATATATGTACACAAGGAATTGAGTTAAATAGTCTTGACTACTTTCATCCTATCATTTCTCACCTTGTGAGAGCCTGTCTTTGCAACTTGTGATGTCCTCTAGTGTAGTTTTGCTGGAATGTTATTAGGAACCATTTTACAGCTATATTTTCCTGCTGTGTGAGGTATCCTATGAAGGTGGTTTGCTTTGACTTTTTTGTTGTTTGAACTGGACCTCAGAATTACTGAAGTCAGTATTAGTTCTTTCCAGTACTCAGTGCCTCTTACCTGATTCTTTCTCATTACTTTCTGTTCTTAACTGAAGTGTGTATCATAGGTTACTTACACATAGAATCATAGAATGGTAGGATTGCAAGGGACTTTTAGAGATCATCTAGTCCAACCCCCTGCAGAAGCAGGTCCACCTAGATCAGGTTGCATAGGAACATGTCCAGGCGGGTCTTAAAGACTTCCAAGGAAGGAGACTCCACAACCTCTCTGGGCAGTCTGTGCCAGGGCTCCCTCACCTGAACAGTGAGATAGTTTTTTCTTAAATGTAAGTGGAACTTCTTGTGTTCCAGCTTCATCCCATTACCCCTTGTCCTGTTGCTAGCTACAATAGAAAAAAGCGATGCCCCAACCTCCTGACACCCACCATTTAGATATTTAAATGTCATTGGAACATCTTTTGCATCCTCCTCCATGGGACCCACGTTGCTTTCAAGTATGTATTTTGGAGCATATGTTGATCGTAATGATATCTTTATATCACTATACTATGCACATAAGCAGCCTTTATTGCACATTCTGAAGATATAACTGAGTCAATACATTTGTAGATTTTTATGGAATAAGTTTTCAATCTTACAAGCATACTGAGTTTTTTGAATTCTTGAGATATTTTTCTCACCAAACCTCAGATTTGGTCTGTGGCCTCTCTTACTGTAGTCTTTCACCTGGGCAAGGAACCTGTAGGTGATGATTCGGATACAGACTCTGTGTTTCCAAGGAATCTTAATTTGAAAAATCAAACACTTCTTTATTTAAGCCTTGCATGTGAGGACTTGAAGCAAAAAGCCTCCCGATGCTTATAAAGAATTTATTCTTTATGTTTGTACTACACATTTTAACTGCCTTCAGATTCCATTCTGCAGGTAAGTGATATGTGAGGAGCATGACAGGTTAGAGTGATCGCGGGATGTGTTCTTTTGATTAAAGAAAATGTGAAAGAAACTTTTAAAATAACATGCAAATTATTACTGCTTTCACTGAAAGCCACTTAATTCACAAGAATACACATCTGAACTACCTTCTGTTTTCTTTTGAAAAGATATAGTTACTATATTGTATTGATGGTTAATACTAACACAGCAGGTTTCTATTTAACAATTGTTGCTGTGTGGAGGTCAGTGTATGTGAGTGTGTGGTCAAGGTCAGTCTTCTTAGAGTTTGTGAGGCACCAAGTTCTTGTGCGTTCCTTTAGGTCCGTTGGAAAATGTAAGAATTATGCTGATGCTGGAAAACTATTATTACAGTAATAACAGATTTTGGAGTACAGTACAGACCCTCCAGCATTACTCCACTCTCCCTGAATTTCTTTCATCTAATTCTGAAGCTGGGCAAGTATTAAAAGTGCATGCAATGACAGTTATACAGCTCAGTTGTTGAAAGGCTATCACTGAAAAAATCAGCCACATGAAGCTCCCTTTGTTTGGATTGCAGGTGCACTCGCATGCCGAAAGCGTTTCACAGGGGCTCCTTTACATGGGCTATGTCTTTCAGCCACTTCCTCTTCTTTTGACAATAATCTTGGCTGCTGGGTTTGGGTTTTTTTCAAACTGTCTTAACTTCCCTCTGACAGCAGTAATAGACTATTGCTGTGAAGGAAGTAGCTCTGATGCTCTTAGAGAGAGAAAATGAAGCTAACTTATGAACAGATAGAAGCATTCAGTAGCTTGAAGAATCGAAGAAGTTTGTGTTGCTCTCTGAAGCTCCAGGAGGTGATGATTGAGAAAAGTTCTGACATGAAGTTCTGTCAGGAAATGGGCTTCTTATCTTGACAAGCCGGAACAGTTTTGGGGGATATCTTCAACTTGATTGTGGTTTTCCTCCCTTTTGAGGCCAGTTTCTTGAGCTTTTCTTGGGTTTGTAGTTTATGTTTGTTTTTGTGGGATTTTGAGGGGCTTGGTTGTTTATTTAAAAAAAACCCATAAAAACAAACAAGAAACCCTTTTGTTGAAGCATCATTGTGACTAGTCAAGAGTCCCTCTTTTTTTTTTTTAAGTACTCTACAGATCCTCTATTATGCATTTTGCTTATAAATAGCAAGAAGTTTTCTCTCAATAAAGCCTTACTTTTTATTTTTGCAGCAATAATTTCTCAAGTATCCAAGTTTTCAAAAGGAAATTACCCTAGATTCCTGTTACTGATTGCCTCAATTCATATATCAAATCTTTCACTATCCAAACATTTTCTGTTATCTCCTCCTGAATGTTCACAGTTTTTTACGTCCAAGAAAAAGTTCCTTCTCTATTTGTTTATTCTCCAATGAAGTCTGAGAATTTCTGCGTTGTGTATATCCATGGTCATCTTCTCAAGATAAAAGGTGGATCATTTAAAAGGAGAAGAACTTCTGAGGCTAATACTAGCCTGCAGAAAAATAATGAAATATAATCTAATTACAGTAGGACTTCTACGTGTTCTTGGTGATCCATACCTGAGATCTCCTGAATTTCTGCAAAGATTGTACCTAAAATTATTTCCCTATACTAGTTAAGACAAAGTTTGTTAGCAGAGTTTGTTTACATCTTTTACTCCTTAACATTTCAGTGCTTCAAATATTAGGTATCTGTATTGCATGTGTGAGTGAAAACAACTTTGCTTTATTTGCTTATATGAGAATACTGTTCAGTTGCTAGCACATCTTGTATAACAAAGGAAAATACCAGCCTTGACAGTCTAAAAATACAAATTACAAAGAGGCCAGTGGAAGGCAATTCAGTACTTTAAGTCAGTTCTGTGAAGGACGATGAAAATGTCTTGAAAGTTCTGATGTATTTGTTTTCTGTAACTTTCCAACTGGTGACGCATAAATAATGGCACCGCAGTGTTCATTAGTCTTCCAAGGACACATACAGATAGGAAGAGTGGTGGTGCAGAGCAGCTCAAAAACAGTCACAGCAGAAGTTCTTACAAGAAGAACATGGAGGTTATGAGCTGAGACATGGCTGTATATTTGTATGTCACTTTATTGGTGAAAGAGATGCGTGACTGCTCCTTGTGGTGTGACTGCCCAGTCCAGTCATACACTGGCTATCTCTTCAAGAGATGGCTGACATGCCAGCTCTTACTCAAATGTAAGGATCTTGACATCAATCAGGCAGCATCTGGATTGTGGGAGAGTGTACATCCAAGTGTTGGTGACTAATAATGCATTTAAATGTGCAATTGTTTGAAATGGACTGATATAATGAAAGCTTCCAGGATTGTTCTATACATCAGTGCATGTACTGAGTGTGTTAAAATGTGTTAAAAGTAAGCTGAGTTTTTCAGTAGCTTCTTTTTATATTTATTAAATAAAACACGTCTTTCTAATTGTCAGTCTTGTGAATGCAACTTTGCAAAATGAAATGTAAGATGCAAGGGGGAGGAAAGAAAAATATATAATACTTCCCCTCCAACTTCCTTTTGCAGAGCAAAAATCCTGCTTTTGTATTTGTTTTGATGTGTAAACTGACTAGGCTGATCTAGCAAAGCCAGTGATGAAAGGGAGGACCTTGTTTACTATTTCAGGTTGGTCCACCAACACAGAAGAGTAAGATTGGTTGGAAAGTGCGGTTTTAGGCGAGTGTCATTTACATAATCAGTTCTCAAATTCAAGCAAAGGTAATGAGTACTTGTGCTGCAGTATTGTACTTGATATCTCTGGCAAGCCCCCAAATCCTTTTCCTACAAACTCAAGTGTATTAAAATAATTGAAATGTAAGAAATTTTACACAGAACAAATATTTGAGCAGTTTCAATAAACTAGGCCCCTAGAGTGTGGAAGATCCAAAGTGGTCAGGGTTTTTTTTTGGTTTTAGGTTTATCTTGTTTTTACAAATTGAGTACTGTGGTACGCTGCGCTGTGCTTTGAAAGAGCAAACTATTGCCTAACTGGCATTTGGAGGCATTTGAAATGTGAGAAATGCCCTGGTTAACACGTCAGCAAGTTGAGCTTCACAGAGATAATATTACTTTGGCAGTGCTGTACAGTGGATTATATACAGACCTTTGTTCAAACTGTGTCTTTAGCCATACAGTGAAGCAAATAATCTTTAAGCAAAAGATAGCCAATAAAAGTGTAATGCATTTCTTAAGTTATTTACGGTGATCTGAAGTAGAGCTTTATCCCAGAGAATGGGTGCTGTAAACTTCCTCACTGTTGTATGGCAACAGTATGATAGCTTTGAGGAGCTTTATGTCTCAAGGAGAGCATCGGAAAGGGAAGGAAGAAATGGTAACATTTTCCCCAAATCATATGCTAGGGTGTAAGGAACAGCTTAGAGGGAGGTTAAGTCCTCAAACATAAGAGTGTTTAGCAATCAGACTTGTTAGGCATTTGAAAAGTTAACTTGGTATCTACATATTACACTAATTTAACTGTGGGAGATACTAGGCTTTTTTGCTTCTTTGGATGAAAGATCACTTCCTGCATGGGGGGCAGATGCTGTTGCATTGATCTCATTTATCTATTTATATATTTATTTTCTGTTGAGAGGAGCATGTTGCTTTTAGATATCGCTTCAAATTTCCTTAAAAGTTTCTTTAGTTAATGCTGATTTTTCTTTCATACCAGAAACAACAAATGCTTTCAGATATTCATTTCCTTTAGTTCTAGCATGTTCTATTAACTTACCATCAGGAACACCATTTGTACTGTATCTTTTTTTATTTATACTGGCTGCCTTTTGATGTGATTTTTTAGGTAGTGTGTTAAAGTACCAGAAACGTTAGTGAACAGCCTAAATAAACCCATAAACACAGTTTGGGCTCTAAGCATGTTTTCACTAGAACTTAGGTATCTACTGCTTCCTTGGAGTGGAAATGTGCATTTTCCCTCTTTCCCTGGGTGTGGTGCTTCTGCTGTCTCAGGCTTCATCATCTGGGTGGATCTGAGCAAACTGCAAATCTTGCAAATTCATTTTCCTGAGGAAAAATCAGAATGATAATTAGTGACCTAGTAACTCCCTTAATTCCTTTAAGACATTTCAATGACATTTCTATCTTAAAAGCAGAAAGATAAATCAGTTGTTGGCTGTAGACATGAAGTCAGGTGGAGCTTGGAGTACCATTTTGAGTCATTTTTGTCTCGCCTGCTAAAAGCAAGGTGTGGCTAGCAATAACATGGCAGACAATTGAGAATTACAGATACATCTAAATTACATTGATTACATTCCCACTGATGATTCAGATTATTGTCTTTTGGGAAAGATTACCAAAAATCCTAAAAGGTTTCTAGTGACTTTTGGAATCCTCAGGTTTTTTTGTTTGGTTGGTTTTTTTGGTTGTTTTTTTTTTTTTTTTTTTGAGTTCTATGCAGAATTTGATACATTACGTGTATGTATGTGCAGTGCACTAGCTGCTTATGGTGGTTGACAAAAGCAGGTGTTTATAGTAAAATTAAGTCTCTTAAAGATTAGTTGTATTGTGGGGACAGGGGGAGGTTCTTCAAATGGACTTGGACTTCCTTCTCATTGCTTCAAACTTACTTTTCAAAAGCATGTGAAGTTGAAGATGACACCCACATCTTCTGAAATGTGGATAAAGAAAGAGAAATCCTTGAAATTGTGGCCTGTAATTAGACCTTGGGTTTCGACTGGCATTTGGAATACCTAGGGTCAAAGTGGGAGTTTGCATCCAGCATCAACTTTGATGATGTGTTCTTAAGCCTGAAAGGGATGGATTGACTGGAAACTGATTAACTCAGAAAATTTACTTTAAATCTTTGGTTAGCTTAGTATATACGGCCACAGTTTCCTACATATGACTCAGTCTCTTGGTCGGACTGTTCATCAGGACCGGGAGAGGCTTCTTTGCTGGTATAGGTCTGACAGACTTGGATCAGAATACCCTTTGTCTCAGCTAAGTAAGCAAGCTATTTGACATTTTGTATCTTACTGGCCTTCAATCCTTCTTTATTCAATGCACAGTAAAATGGAAGTTGATTCTGACATAACACATTCAGCCTGAGAAGTTAATAAGCTCCAACCACATAGCATCAACATTGCTCCAATATTGCTCTATGAACCCTTAACAGTATTTCCAAACTTTTTTTAAAAAACATAACATTTTATCTCTGCTATCAGATCTCTGTAAAATCTCAGTTTTCAAATAAAGATGGCTAAATTTCACTCAGGATATACATTACCTGTAAAGTTATGTACTTGTGTGTGTGTATATTTTACATTGTATATATTACACTAGTAAGACATTAAACCATTAATCTTCATCATTAAGTTTTCTTGTTTGTTGAAGTTCACTGGAGGTTAGAATGTAGTTCAGTTAATTGTTTCAGGAGAAAAATCCCCAAATCCTTCTTTCGTTTTATTATTAAGAAAAAACTTAAAATCCAAACTCAGGTTGTGTCCCTTACAGATGTTTGTATGACCTTTTTTCCTGAAGGCGGAAGCAGCTGTTTCTTGGGGCTACTTTTGAAAGCAGAGAGATTTGGTGGTTACAGTCTTAAATCATGAAGGGAGATCCAGGAGATCCTGAAGAGGGCTAGGAGAGCTAGTAGAGTAGAGAACATTAATTTCCAAATGCCCAGTAGAAGCAGAAGCACTCTGTAGACTGTATTCTGAGCATCAGACTCACCAAGCACAAGGAAACTGGAGGCATGGGGAATAAATGTAGTGTCTGTATTTTGATGGAGTATTTCAACTATAGTGGGAAAGCATGAATTTTTTGTTGCTGAATGAAAGCAAGTGGCCCATCTATCTTACCCAGTAGTCTTTATGTGCCTTTGGAAGTGCAAATGATTGTGGAGGATTGTGTAGTGGAAAAAGATGAGCACGTTTTGATCAAAGAATATTATGGCGGCAGTGTCAAAAGACTTTCCTCAAAGACTGAACTTCAGCTGGAGAAAAGAATCCTCTCCAATTTTGTCATCATGCTGTATTAATGAGCCTAGAATAAATTGTACTTAGACTTTCTGTAAATATATTACACATTTTTGCTACAATTTTCTGTTGTTATTTTTTTTTTTTACAGGAGCTAGAGTTAATGCCAAAGACAGCAAATGGTTGACTCCTTTACACAGAGCTGTGGCATCTTGTAGTGAGGTATGCTTTTTTTTTTTCCTACTGCTTTGTGTTTATATAAGACACCTCCAGTTAGTTTCTGTTGTTTGTTCATTTCTTACAATGTTAAAATACATTTGGAGTTGCAGAGTGGAGTAAGAAGAAAGGGTGAAGCTATAAACTTCCGGTTCTCACCTTTGCTGTCTTCTGTTTCCCTAGCAGAGGATTCTGCATGTTATTTTCTCAAGTCCAGTTTACTTCTTCTAAGGCATTGAAGAAATAAGGGGTTCTATAAGGCCTGCAAACCACCCAAATGATCAGTAATGATAGTATTGAAAATCACTTCAAAGGTTAAAAATTAAATACGTAGAAAGTTTTTTTGTAGTCTGCCAGTTACACTGTTGAGAGAATAACGTGAGAAATTGATTTGTTATTTTTCCTTTATTGTTGATGTCCTAAGAAAAAAATTAGAATGCCAGTAGAAGATCAAAACAACTAGAAATGCTGAGCTTGTTATGTGTTTATGCCAAACTATCTCCTTTGAGATCCTGGGTCAAATCAGTGTCATTTCATTATGTCTCAAAAAAAAGTTTCTTTAGATTCTGTGCAAATTTTTGTTTGAGAAGATACGTTTGAATATTTTGCTTTTGACAAGCATTGAACTTCAAACATTTGATTCACGAACTTAAAGAAGCCTTGTTTAAGTTTTTCCTTTTGAATATCCTGGGAAAAAAAATGCAGTATTTTGTCACTAGCATTAATAGCTTCAGTTATGTAGAGATCGTGTTCCTCAAAACAGCGTTCGAAAATTAATCTTTGAGGTCACTTTATTCCCAAACACTGCTTATTCTTCTTGAGGTATTTTTAGGCTGCTCCTTTGGGAGCTGAGCAAAGCACCAAATGCTGCATTCCTCAAAGCTGTGGGACAATAAAAGCTCCTGATCAGTAACACTTGCTGAAACGACTACTGCGGATAAACTGAACCTAAGTCACAAGTTAAGAAATGTTAACTGTGGTCATATTTTTGGAAATGTGGAATATTTTGAACAAAATAGTACCCAAAGGCAAACAACACATGTAAACCAATTAGACCATTTGGCCAAAAAGCCAAATTTTCTGTTTCTAAGCAGACTCACGAATTCTTTAAATTCATTCATACATATACTCATAAAATATAAGACATGTTATTTTATACTGGTACTGTGGTGCTTTCTACTACAAAAAGGGTAATAGCTATTCTAAAATTTCCTTATTCTGATTATGGTTTTTCTTAATATTTGTTTTAAAAGAGAAAAGTTAACACTACTGACTAGGTTATTCCAAGTACTAAATCTGTTTTAAGCTTCTTAGAGATAGCAGAGCTGTTCTGTTTATTTAAATTGCAAAGCCTGTGAATGCAATACTTTTGCTTTCATATTTGATCTTATTTTCCTTTTTATTGACAGTAGAAGAAATTTAAAATTTATTGTAAGAAATAGAATCAAGTGTTGCTTGTGTGCTCAGTGTTGGGAAAGTCACTGAAAGCAACTAGTGAACTGTGGGAAGATCATGGAGTTGATGTAAAATGCAGCATTTATTGTCGATATCAGCCAATACTTTGGTATTGTCGATATCAACAGATACTTCCAATTCTGAAAACATATTTTTATGGGATTTGTTTATCTTGCTGTAAGGATTACAGTGTTCCTTGTCAAATGTTCACAGCTTTTAACAATAGGAAATGAATGAATGTTTTGAGATGGAGTTCTGTGCAACATTTTGAAGCGATTTTCAGGAGTTTTGCAGGAGTGTATAATGAAACTTTCTGTGACCGTGCTCTGTTTTATCAGTGATTCTCTACATGTACATTTTAAAAGCTGTTCTCCGCTTTGCCATTTCTGGGCTTTGGCAGTTCAAAAATTTTGCTTGGCAGATTGTTGAAAATGCATTAGATGTCCATAGTACTTCACTGATCTTTAGCAAAGGAAGGAATCGTAGGGAGGTTTATTGAGCTTTGGAAGTGAGTTGTGATGACAGAATAATTTGCCAGCCAGCTCAAGGAAGTGGCTAAAAGACTTGGAAATGGTTGATTCAGCTGAATTCTATTGGGAGTATGTTGCTTATGTTCTTGAGAACATCCCCAAATCTGAATTCATGATAAAGTACAAATCCCGAAGAATAAGACAATGTTTACAAAAGAACAAATTGTAAATAGTTCTATTCCATTATACTGTCCTTGGATTTAAGGCTGATGTTTCAGATCTTTGCTAAGTGGCTTGGTTTCCTTGTAAATGCTTTCAGGATGCTGTTCAGGTGTTGTTAAAACATTCAGCAGATGTCAATGCTCGTGATAAAAACTGGCAGACACCTCTACATATAGCAGCTGCAAACAAAGCTGTGAAATGTGCTGAAGCTTTGGTGCCTCTCCTAAGCAATGTAAATGTGTCAGATCGAGCAGGCAGAACTGCGTTGCATCATGCAGCCTTCAGTGGACACGTTGAGGTAAGGATTATTTTTCATACCTTATTTCCCACTCATCGTTCCATCCCTCACATTTTTGATTTTTAGTTTCTCAGTTCAAATTTGTGTCTTTCCCCATCCCCTCAAAAAACCCACAACCTCTTTGTATTTGTTTTTTTTTCCCCCATGCAACTGTGTACAGAATGGTGGTGGAAGATACATGTTACATCATTTAGTTGGAAGATTATTACATCAGTCACCTTTCTTAAGGCAGAAGCAAATGTGCTTGGGTTAAGTGGAGTTAAACTTGTAATAAATTTATCTTTTTTCCACTTTAAATGTGTTTGTATTCCATACATAGTAGACTTAATGGAATGTGATGTCACTGAAATGTAGAGGAAATACTTCCAATAAGCTCTAATTTCTTAATTTTCAAGCCCTGGAAAATGACCACTGGGAAATTCCCATTGCAGTTTTGTATAGGTAATTGAAGACAAGTTAGCAATTTGCTTGCTATTAATGAATCCTGTACTAATAGCCTGAAGATTTCAAAGATTCCACAGCTTTGCCATATTTAACTGAGAAGTGTTTATTTGACAGTGTTTTTTGTTCCTTTGAGTCACTTTATTATATCTCCCAGAGTGGGCAGCCAGATTTTTGAAGCTAAGGGAATATTCAAAACCCAACGCATTTAAATCCTTTGAAAATTGCATACATTTTTTGTTTCTGCTGTTATTTTCCTTGTCTAACTTTCTGCAAAGTTTTCCATTATGAATAAAGGATTTCTTTTTTTCTGTTTGTCTCAGATGGTCAGCTTACTATTGTCTAGAGGGGCCAATATTAATGCATTTGACAAGAAAGACAGGCGAGCTATACATTGGGCAGCATATATGGGTATGTACATCAGTTGTTTATTATTGTTGTAATAAATTTTAAAAATCACCTTATGTTTAGTGTTCTATATTTATTAGGAAAATTATTTACATTGTAAGCCTTGAGATTGTATTTGTGTTTGCCAGAAAAGCATTAAAAGTATACTTCAAATTGGCTTGTAAATGCATTTTTGTGGTGAGAAAAATCAATTTGTTGGAAAAAGATAAGTAAGGTAAGTAATTTTGTTCTTCAGAAAAACAACTATGTCCCTCAGTCAGCAGGAGTCTAATCACAGATGAAAACTTTGGCAATCACGCTAAACAGAGAATAAGCAATTACTATATGGGGCACCTGAAAGAGCACATTTGGTTACATTGACCGTGGGGATTGTATTTTAAGTGAAGAATATTTCAGTTCTAAACTACCAAATTCTTGGCTCACCATTCTTATTTCATTGGTGGGCAATTATTGTTCTCATTGAGGTATCGATCAATGGAGTGGCAGGGCTGTCAGGTGAATGTTGCTTCATTGACCTTTATCAGATGCTCACAAAATGCAGGTTAAGAATTCTAGGCTGGCACTGACAAAGGCTTCTTAGCTTTGGCTAATCTCTTTCTTTCTAAGTAATTCACATGGAACTACAGATTGTATTTGTCATGTAGCTGTTCAAGAGCCAAAAAACATAATGCCTCTTTTCCTGAAAATGTCAAAAAATGCCCTTGAACACGTCAGGTCCTGCACTTAGGTTACAAGAACCCCATGCAACACTACGGGCTTGGGATGTGTGACTGGAAGCTGCCTGAGGTGTTGGTTGGCAGCTGCCTGAATGTGAGCCAGCAGTGTGCCTAGATGGCCAAGAAGGCCAATGGCGTCCTGGCCTGTATCAGAAATAGTGCAACCAGCAGGGCTAATGAAGTGATTCTTCCCTTGTGTTCAGCACTTGAGGCTGCACCTCAAATACTGTGTCCAATTCTGGGCCTCTCTCTACAAAAAGGATACTGAGGTGCTGGAGCGTGTCCAGAGATGAACAACAAAGCTGGTGAAGGGTCTGTAGAACAAATCTCATGAGGAGCACCTGAGGGAGCTGAGGCTGTTCAGTCTAGAGAAGAGGAGGCTGAGAAGAGACATGATCACTCTCTACAGCTATCTGCAAGGGGGTTGTAGGGAGGTGGGGGTAAATCTCTCACAAGTGAACAGTGATAGGACAAGAGGAAATGGCCTCAACTTCCACCAGGGGAGGTTTAGATTGGAGAGTGGTTTTTAGACACTGGCACAGGCAGGGAAATGGTGGAGTCACCATCCCTGGAGATTGAAAAGTTGTGTAGATGAGGTGCTGAGGGACATGGTTTAGTGATGGGATTGGCAGGGTAAGGTTAATGGTTGGACTTGATGATCTTAAAGGTCTTTTCCAACCATTACGATTCTATGAGTGTGTCATATATGAGCAATAAAAATTTAAGTTTTGGTATATGTATCAGGAGCAAGCTAGTTGAGATGATTCCATGGCCTTGATTGTTATATGGTATTTTAGCTTACTGCTTCATAATTTTATCCAGCCAAGGGAGATGAATAAAAGCAATTACATCACTGTTGTATGAATCTGTGTGCCTGGGAATGTCTTCCAAGATGAAATGGGGAATTTATTAATTTATTAATAAATTATTATATTAATTTATTTTCCTGATACATTTTGATGATCTGCACTTTCCTGAAGCTTAAATTCTCCAGAAAATACATATCTACATGCCTAAGATACCATCTTACAAAACTTGAGAACAGTCAGGAAGAGAACACTGTCCTATTATTTGTGGCTGCTTTTTTTCCAAGGTAATCTAAAAGTGGGAATGTTTTTGTTCCAGTTAGAAGAGGAAAATATATCTGTCTCCTGAAAATGCTTATCTATGAGATTTATAGATGCCTCTTTTGCATTTTTTACAAACATTTTAGTTAATGTACAAGCAGAATAATTTCTGTACTGCCCCCTCCCTGAGTAAAACAAGCTAATTTTACAGTATCTGATATCGAACCAAAACCACATAAACTAGGAAATTACCTGGACTCAGCATGTTGATACCTCTAGGATAAGTCTGCCTTGGAGGTCTTTGGCAAAATGTTCCTCAGTGTGCAGTTTGGTATTAATACTCAATGTTATGAATGAGATGATTACTTATGGATAGACATAATGCTGTGCAATGTGTGCAGATGAGGAGCAGTTCTTAAAAACTGACAGGGTTGTTAATTAAACATATTTATCATTTGTGATTCTGTGGCATTGAGTATGTCGACATTTGAAGTTGTTACATTCATCCAAGAAACATACTGAGCAAAACAAAAGAGCAGCAGCATGTGGGACAATACATATTTAAATACAGTCACCAAAAGCTTTCCCTCAATTTTGTAGGTTGATGATGAGTTGTTCATTTTATGAAATGTGCAAAGTGACTCATTGACAAGATTAGGCTTGTTTTGTAAGATCTCAGTGGCCGTAAAAGTGATCATTTCTCAAAACACCTGGATTTTACAGAAAAGTAGAGTTATTAACTGCTGTCGCTGCTCAACTCCATGTTTCAGACCAATGTCACGTTAGACATATCCTGGACAGTGCAGATCTGGAATAATCTGGTAGCAATGTGAAATCCATCTGCGAAATGATGAAAAGAAAAACAAGACCCTTTAAGCCACCCTCAGATGGAGAGACTTGAGTGTGCCAGTGAATTCTGATGTGATTGTCACAGCGTTAGTACCCTAACGTAATTTGAAACTGTGCAGTATTGCACTTCGAGTACTTGAAACCTAGAAGCTAAAGTAGAATCTTCTTTATTAAATCAAACAGTCTTGGCAATATTTTGTTGGTGTTTTGTAATCTATTTAAATATGCAAAGCAAAGTCTGTGAGAGACTGACCAACCAAATAACCTTACTCGAGGTGGTTTTTTGCGATGTTTTGTTGAACGAAACTTGTACTTGACGTGGCAGGGATCAGACAAGTGCCAGTGAGAGAACACGGATGTTTTCTGCCTTGTGCTGACACAAACGAGAGAAAAAAATTCTATTTTTCAGATAATCTACATTTATTCCAAGTTTAGTCTGTACTATTTCATAGGCTAGTAACATGAAGCTCTATTAAAGGACAATGTTTGGGTGGCAAAAAATATAAATTATCTGATAATGATCAATGTAAATATTCTTACAGACAATAGAGTAGGAAAAGCTTTTGAAAGACTTCCAACAAGGAAACAAATCTGTGGCATGCTCTTCCTTCAGTTTAGAGCCATTTTACACTGCTCCGATTGTTTGAAGAAAGCATTAAAGCTTTTCCACCATGTAAAACAGACCACAGAATTTTTAAAGTAATGCTTTTCGTCACTCTACTATAAATAACTTTCTAGGGTTATATCCATTGTTTCCCTTCCTTCCTGCTTTTCACTCGTCTCCATTGCTGTCCAGCTGCAATGCTGCGACTAACATGGACTCTCATTCCTGCGTGCTGGCGTCGCCCTCATTAGTGCCTGGGATGTCTCCTCAGCGCTTCCCACTTCAAGTACCTTGCTCTTCTGTTTGAGTGTCTTCCACTGATTGCTGCTTGCATTTTCAATGCAGGTCAGGGGGGTTTTGGTGGTTTTGGGGCTTTTTTTCTTCTGTTTACAGTTTTTCTGCCACTGTTCTGTTCAGTATCTCTCTTTAACTACTTTCAATATGTCCTGTACTTCTCTCTGTCATATAGGGCTTATTTTCCTTCTTGTCTCTGTTACATTTGGGTCAGAAGATGAGTATCATGTTTACATTTTTCTCTTCTTTCCTACAATACTGAAGTAATTCAGAAGTGAAATATTGCAGCACTTGATATTGCCCTGGTGAACCGTTTCTCAGTGGTATAGCTAGGCGAAATGTTGTCTTGTATGTCGGACATGCTTTGTCTTTATTCCTTTGGGTAGACACTTCCTATTGAAAATTTTGCAGATTCTCTAAGTCTTTGTAAAAGCAAAGACCCTCACTTTTTATGAAACACTTAAATTGAAGGCTGGATTTGATACTTTTTACTTATGTCTGACTGGATAAGCGTAAGTCTTCAATGTATCCCTCAGCACTAAATGGTAAAACAAATAATCCCACATCCTATGTGGGTCACTTACAAAAGTAAAGTGCTAAATGTGTTGTGGTCTGTTTAACTCAGTGTGCTCCTTTATTCTGCAGTCTTTGTCATGATTATCCATGAGTTTTCAGTGACTTGTTTGGCAGTTAGATTAACAACTGAGCAACAATGACAGATTCTTTTGATTACCTGTTTTCATAGCTTTTCTCTGAGCATGCAGTGGCACAGCTGCATGGGGGAGTACACAGATCTGGTGAAGGGAGAGGTGGGTGCCTGTGGCAGCAGCTGCACTGTGTTTGGGCCCCTAGCCCTAGCAGCAAGAGTGGCTGCCCACTCTTTTGTAGGGGATCCCCAGTCTCACTTCCCTTTCCACCTCTTCCCTGGAACTTTGCCCAGGTGATCCTTTCCCCACCATCCCACTCAATTCTTACTTTCCTCCCAGTGACTTTGGAGAATAATCAATTTTTTTTCAAATGTCTGTTGTTCCTCAGAGGCCTGAGATACTTCTGAAAACAGAACATTGCTGAAACCTGTATCATTTGATTCAGCATATGAAAGGCTTTGCAAGTAAAGGAAGTTTGATTGTGGGGGGGGAATACATTTTTGTTTTAAAATAGAAAGTTTTCTTCTTTTCATATTTGTGTATTTTTTCTAAGTTTATGCTGAAGGCCTTAAAAACCTTAACAAGTGTGTTTGCAGTTGAAGGTAGAAGCCTGACAGTCACATTCTCTCTCAAGGTGTTTACATAAATTTTCAGTAAATGTTTAATAATTATGAAGATATTTCACCTGTAGGTCTCAAAGCTTCCCCAAAAACCCTTCTGTGTAACCAGAAGATAAGCCTTTTTTTTAATATACAAGATGAATTTTTCAATATAAATAGTGTGATTATTAGAAGGGGTATGTGGAAATATTCTCCTGGAGATGAATATTTTATGTTACTTCTATAGCTCATGATACAATTAGAATTCAAAACCAATTCTTTATTTTCCAGATTAGGTGCAAATTAATGATGACTTGTTCATGTTATGACAATTGTACAATTATTAAGTTTGTAAACTTGTGCTGGTTAATATAAAATGTAGCTTTGTTCTTTTTGTCTTCGTGCTTTTAGGTCATATTGAAGTTGTGAAATTACTCGTGGCCCATGGAGCTGAAGTGACATGCAAAGACAAGAAATCATATACACCCTTACATGCTGCAGCATCTAGTGGGATGATAAGTGTAGTCAAGTATCTTCTAGATCTTGGAGTTGATGTAAGGAAGAATAAAACAAATCAATACGTACTTCATTGTGGTTTGAAATGCTCTTGTTAGTACTGTAGTGCTCTGGGGTTTTTTTAGGGGCAGGTTAGGATATAGTGAAAGTAGTATTTCCAAAGATATTCATTCACATGTTTTTTGTTAGGCTCATTACCCCAAGTAACTTAAGGGCCTTGCAGATTTTTCACAATTATCTGGAAATAAATTTGTATTTAGTAGATTTTTTGTTCATTTAGTATTTCTTACTCTTAGCATTGGACTAGAACTCAGGAAATAGGAATTCTGTTCCTAGCTTTGCCAAACAATCACTTTTGAACTGCAGGAAATTAAACTCTCTTACTTCAGTTATTTGTAGAACATAGGTGTTACTGATTTTTACACCATGTAAGTTTTAGGAAATACTAAAAATTGTAAGAAACTTCAATACTATATTACAAAAGGCCCTATTAATATCTAAATGCAAAATAAATCAGAAGACTGAAGAGTACTTGCATGTAGAAAGTGTGTAGTAACAAACTGTAAAATTGTAAGAAGTCTACATGGTGCATCACATTTTAGTCTTACAAGACTAGAGAATGCTGCCAAAGTTCTATCTTAAGAAGCAATCAGAATTCAGTACTATGCTGTACACAACAAATTCAGCTATATGCTCTTCCCCCCCCACCACCCTCCCAAAGGAAAAAAAAGTCACTTTGACCTCTGTTTTCAGTGTAAACCTGCAAATGCTGTTGAAAAATGATAGAGATCTGCTGTGTGCTTAGTCTGAAGTGTCTGTGCAAATTGCCACTGTTGACATTTTTTCCATATATGTGTTCTGTCACGTTCCATAAAGGAAACTGGTGTGAAGACAACTGGAGGAGGTTGACTCACTTGTAAAATTGTACTCTTCCCAAGTACACACTTCTCAATCAAAATACTACATCGAGAACTTGCTTTTTATTTCTGATTTTCAGTACTTCCATAACTAATGAAGAAATCATCTCATGACATGGAGACAGAGAGAGAGAGTTGGGGTTGTTCAACCTGGAAAGAGGAAGCTCTGGGGAGGCCTTATAGAAGCTTTCAGTTACCTAAATGGACCTACAAGAAAACGGGAGAGGGACTTTTTACAAGGGCATATGGTGACAGGACAAGGAGTAATGGCTCCAAACTGAAAAGGGCTAGATGTAGATTAGATTTTAGAAAGAAACTCTTCACTGTGAGGGTGCTGAGACAGTTGAACTGGTTGCCCAGAGAGGCTCTGGCTGCCCCATCCCTGGAAACGTTCAAGGCTAGGTTGGATGGGGCTTTGAGCAACCTGGTCTAATGGAAGGTGTCGATGGCCATGTCAGGGGGTATGGGACTAGATGATCTTTAAAGACCATTCCAACCCATTTGATGATGATTCTATGAGATGAGATTTGTCTTTGTCATAATTAAATGCTGCAGTATTAAAGAGTTTTGCCTGCTAACTAATATTGAGATACTTTTCTCTGACAGATGAACGAACCAAATGCCTATGGAAATACTCCTCTCCACGTTGCTTGCTACAACGGACAAGATGTTGTTGTGAATGAACTTATAGATTGCGGTGCTAACGTAAATCAAATGAATGAGAAGGGTTTTACACCTTTGCACTTTGCTGCTGCATCGACACATGGAGCATTGTGTTTAGAGCTTTTGGTATGTAATGGAGCAGATGTAAATATGAAGGTAAGTAAATAGAAAGCCATCCATTCACTCATACAGATGCAGTATGTGTTTATCAGAGACGGTTTTTTGGAACTATGGTTACAATGATGTTTAGACATTCCCACTGATTGATGGACTACTCCTGTCAAAAGTACTGTAGGAAAAATTGTGACCTGATCTAGGTGAAACTGCTTCTGCAGGAGGATTGGACTTGATGATCTCTAGAGGTCCCTTCCAACCCTACCATTCTATGATTCTATGAAAAATGAGCCAGTATATTGCTTCAAGGAACTAAATCTAAATATGAAAACAGCAATGAGATGTAGTAAATAGACCAAAAGGATAAAGAAGAAAAATGACAAAACTGTCTGATCAGTCTTGATTATATTTAAGTGGCAGAATTCCATATATTTTTTCTTTCCTTGTCCATATGAGTAAGAGCTATTTGATGTGGAAAAATCTTAGCTGTCTGTTACTGCTCACTTTTATATACATTTCAACGTGCAGCTCATTTAATGCAAATGTACTTTAACTAAGCAGTGGAAAAATTCATCACCAAAGTGCCCTGGAGAAGTAGAGAGCTGTGCCACAAGGTTTATTGCCAACTTATCCTAAAATACATAGGTCACAGTCCATTTATTTTTGTTGCCAGCTTTCTGCTCTGCATGATGTCCTCATCTGGACATGATTGAGGGTTTACCCTTACAGGACTGACTTCTATGTTCTTGAAACATTGTTTCTCAGTAACATGTTCTGTCATGAAAATAATCCCACAATGTTAAATATACTAATGATTATCTATGTATGTTACTTACACAAATAATAAGAAAAGAGCCATGAGTATCTCCAAGTAAAGAGTTCCCATTTTTCTGTGTGTTGGGTTGCAAGGTTCATGACACTGTGCATATTTCTGATACAGAAGAAAGGAGTAGGGAAGGTTTCATTTCAGGGAGATATGCAGCAAATAATGCTGTTTGTTTTCAAATCACCTTAATTGTAGGTTAGGAATGAAAATGAAAAACTACAAGGATAATTAAACAGTTAAAGATGACTATAATCTTTATGTTTGAACTTAAGATAAGAATCTTTGTTTTACTTACAGTAAACACTATAGATACTGACTACATTGAGCCAGTTATAACACTAACTAGCTTTAGCAATTGTACATAGAGTGGCTAATATCTTCCAAGTGACTGGCAAAGCTCCTGAATTCTTTTGAAGTTAATAATGTGGGTGACCTTTTGCTTAGAGGTGACAAGGTGTTTTAACATCAGACAGATGTGTTGAAGCCTGTCTTCCCATTTTAAGTTTTGGTATGCAAAGGATAGGTTAGTCAGTTTCTGCAATTTTAATAAATAAATAAATAAAACCTGATAAGATTTAGTGTGAATAAACCCAGGTTTTCTCTTAAGCTTACTCTGAGATGACGGAATACTTCTTTTTCTGAAATACAGTAGTGGTGGATTTGGGAAATAAAGCCTGAAGCATATTGGAGAGTTGAGAATTTCAAGTCTAAATGCTTAGTACAGATTTGGCTAGTGAAGTTAGCCTGCTTAAGAAGAAAATGTCTTTACACTGGAAAGGTTCAGTAGCTTTAGATACTGGTTGGCTGTAATTAAAATGTATCGATTTAGTAAGTTACAAAATTTCAGTGCAAAATTAGCGAGTAGGTTTGTGTAGGGTGCTTAAGCAATTACAGCTTGAAAACAGCATTTATTCAGTTTCTGCACCGATGAGTGCCTCTTTTGTAGTTCTGTAATACCATTTCTGTGGATTTGTACCAGTATGACTTGCCTGTGAATTTGCACTTGAAGGTGTGAACAGCCTGATTTTGTATATGCAATCTTACCACTTGCACAGTTGAAAAGTACAAGAACTGAGACAAAGAAAATAATTTCCAGGTCAATGTCTGCTTCCCTGGAAAGACCTATGAGGAGAAATCTTGGATTTATTCAGAAGAACAATCCCTAAAAAATAGCAAAAGGCAGTTGAATTAGAATACTTTGTATAGCTAAGAGTAATTTATAGAGTTAAAATAGGATACCTTTAGCCAAGTCTGTTCATTTTCCAAATACTGAGGAGTGAAGTTCTATGTATCGCTTACAGTTATTATAGGATTGGGTTTTTATTGTAATTATACCACTTACATAATCTGATTTGATATTTTCTTCATATGTACAACTGTTTCTGTGGGTTTGAAGGTAACAGAGTGGGTATGTGTGGTAATCTTGGTGCAGACTAGACAGTTCTCTTAGTTTCTGCTGTGGATGACCTAGTGGAGAGAGCAAAAGCAAAACATTGATGTCCTTGATGGTAAGTGAAGAGTAAGCCCTTGTGCGTATCTGTGGACACTAGCCTCCAGCTCCAGAAGAGAATATATATGTCACAGAAGATATAGAAATAGGTTATATGCTTTCTACCACCTCTGTTAGGTGGACATAATTTCATAGTTAATTTTGTAGCCTTGTCAGTGTCCGTATAGTACTGTAGAACAATGAATCTTGTTAAATACTGCTCGTTGTGACAGCACTCTCTCTTCACTATTCAGGATTTCCATGCATGGAAGAACACATTGAAATGAGTATAGAATGGGACAGTATTAATTGTTTTATGGGCCCCCTTGCTGCTGGAAAAATTCAGTGACCTAAATAGAAAAAGTATTTTCCTTCCACTGGTGATAATAAAACATAAGAATTGTTGCCAGAGGGAGATTTCACTTGGCGGAATGCTGTGGCATGATAAACCCACATTTCCCCTGATCCTCAGTAAAGTTCAGTAGTCTGAGTAGGGTTAATATCTGAGTAACCACTTGATAGAATAACTTCAGCTGTGTGTTAATTCTTTATATGTAATAGCTATTAATTTCCTATTATGACACTTAATTGAGTTTTAGTGAAGACAACACAAGCTATTGTTAGCCCATAAGCTATTGTATCATGTGCTCTGATGCTATCTGATCTGGTAAAATCAGACAGCTATAGTTAACTTAATATTTTGATAGATGATAAAAAAAGAAATTGTAGTAAAAGTTTTGAAGATCCCTCCTTTCTTATGCAGTCCAGCTTCCTGGCATATCAGGAAACAGTACTGTGCTCAATAAATAAAAGCTTGCTTTTTCATTTCTTGAAGAACTCTTTAGCTGTTGGTTCTGATTTTGTATATCCTTTTCTACTGACAATGTCTAAGAGGGGAATTCTGAATGCAATTCCTATACCTAGCAGTTCAGCCTCAACATGGAAGTGATCACCTTCATCTAATTTTACACCTGTTCTGTTTTGTATGTTGATAGACAATTGTATGTTTTGTTATTCCTGGGTTGCGAAGGAACCTGAGACGGTTACACTGGACAGAGACACTGTAGATAATCAAATCCATTGTCTTAGGAATTGATATGAAGTGCATTTTTAGGTAAATTCGAGCAGAGTAAATCTAAAAATCCATTACTGATTGTATTGTGAACTTTCATTGACAACTGGAAAATGATTTTGTAAAACAGATGTTGCTGACCTTTGCAAGATCTTAACTAAAGTTTTCTTGTGAGGATTCTCACTTGGCCACCATAGTTTCTAATACTATCACCTGAAGTTATTCTTGTGTTCCTTGTAAGGTACTTCATTAATGTGCTCAGTGAGTCTTGGATTTTTTTCTCTTCCATCTTCATGACCTATTTCTACTATTCCATTATCTTCTGCTACATTATTCCCTTCTTGAGTTGGAAGCCAGCATCCACACATATACACAAGCATTTACGCTTCACCTACCATCAAGCATAAGAGTGTTTTGCTTTTGCTCTCCCCACTAGGTCATACAGAGAAGAAACTAATAGCACTGTCTAGTCTGCACCTAGATTACCACACATATCCAAGTCTTCATTGGACTTCCTTTGAGGTACAAACTTAGCAGACCTGAACTAATGAGATTGCAGACTTCTTTATCTGAGCCCTTTGATGCTTCTATCATTACACAAATTTGTTTCCTTACTTTCTCAAAGTTTCCCCTTTTAAAATTTAGAATGTTAGTTACCGAAGCAGCTTTTGGTCACTCATTCCAACTATGATCATTTATCTTTTAAGTTGTTTGATCTTTCAATTTAAAGGAAGAGAAAGGTGAGGGAGATACCACATGTGTAACAGTTGTTTTAAAGGAGGAAAATAATTGGATGCACAGAATAGTAATGATTGGATTAAGAGAGTAGAACTAAAATGCAGGGAGGAAGTTGAAAGGTAGACATTAAAAGAAAGATTTGTTTTTAAGGAAATCAGAGTACAGAAATTGCTTGCGTATGTTGTTGCTTACGAGGAAGTTATTTAGCATTTTCTTAAGGCCTCCAATAACAGAAGTAGAATTAATTATTCCTCAAATGGATTTCACTTCCATTTTCTATTTCTTTGAGTCTGCTATGGATATGCAGATATGTCTTTTGGATTATTTATGCTCAAAGAAATCTGCTAGCTGAAACATCTGGAGATAATTTGCTTGTCATTATCAAGTGTTTTATATCTTTCAATATAAGTCCGAGAAGACAGTGTTTCCCATAGTTGTATTGTTCTGGGTGGTCTGTGCTACTCTATGCAGAGGCAACACTGAAAATTCTCTATCAAACTCTGTCTAAAAGAGTCTGAAGCAGACTTTCAGTAACACATCTGTAGAAGCTTTGCCATTTGATTCTGAGACGGGAAGACGCACGTGACAGCAGTTATTGATATTTTAATCACATACAGAATCACAGAATGGTAGAGGTTGGAAGGGACCTTCAGAGATCATCTAGTCCAACACCCCTGCTAAAGCAGGTCCACCTAGATCAGATCACACAAGAACATGTCCAGGCAGGTTCATATCATATATTTTCCCTGCTATCATTGTCCTTCTTAACTTTGTGTTTTGTGAGCATTTCATACTCTTCAAAGCCACTGTTTAATATTTAAAGATTTGTTCTATACGTACACTTGAGAGTATTTTTATCTTCCAGTGTCAAGTTTGCAATTTTCTGTGAGCATTTGTAGGAACTTTTTTTCTGCAGGAAAGCTTTCCCATTGCCTATGATAAAGCATAGGGAAAAAAAATCACCCCAAAATATAAATAACAGGAAAAAAAACCCAAAACAAAAACAAACAAAAAAAAAGGTTTTGTGCAAAAAATGGTGCATTGAGCTTGTGCTCTTAAAAATTGAAATTCCCTCATGCATTATTGTTGGTCCACTTGAAGAACATATTTACTGAGTGAATGACTTGGTGCACATTTGATGAGTGTCAGATGTATAGTGCCAGTTATGGTTGAATAGTTCTACTGCAGGAGTACTTATGGCTTACAGTAAATTGCTTGCAAATACCACTTTACAGAAGTTTCCACGCAACACATGAACTTTTCCATGTGTTCTCTTCTAATATAATGTGTACACCTCTATAGTAAATACAACTTTTTGCTTTTTTTCAAGCAACAAACAGTAGCAGCGTTTAAAGCAGCATCATTTTGCTTTAGACTTGGATGAGATAAGAGTTGGTCATGGGCTTCTTGCTCAAGTTACGTGCTGTCATCATCCTCTTGAGAGTGATTATCCTAAAGACATAACTGTGAGTGAGTGGGCATCACTGAGTTATCGCTCACAGCTGGGAGAGTAATTAAGAGCAGCTCTTTTGAAAAGCTTGACGTGTCACGCTGGCTTGTCACCACCAGCATCCGTCTTGCAGAAGTGCAGAGAAACAATTTAAAGGAGGGAGTAGTAGGAGAGAAGAAAGCAAAAGAATGTCCTTTTATTTTTCTCTGTTCTGATTGATTACTGTTGCTAGCCATAAGTAAACAGTGGGGTCGTTTGTTTTCTTTTCCAGAGTAAAGACGGGAAAACACCTTTGCACATGACAGCCATCCATGGTAGATTTTCAAGATCTCAAACCATCATTCAAAATGGTAAAAAGGGGAAGGGAGTTGTTCTGTCATCAGCTTTTACAGCACCATGAATAGCTTCCTCTTCTTCTATTGATAACAATGTCCTGTACTTTTTTCATATCCAGTGTCCCATAGTAGTTCAGGTAATGATGGAGTCTGATATATCTGCTTATGAAGTCTGTTAAGTTAATTGAAGAACTATTTGTTTCTCAGAATGCAGGAAAATATATTCATTTCTCTTCCATAATCCAGGTAGCTGTAAATTCGTCCCCTATGTTACCTAATAAAATGCTTCTCTCTATTTTGCTTGTTTTTAATACTAAATACCACTTAAATATGTATAAATTTTAAATCAAAAGCTATCATTCATGGGCAATTCTTAATGTTGCTCAGATTACCAGCAATGCTGTTTTTCTCACAAAAGTATCTGTGTGCCTACGTGTATTCTTATCTAGTAATTGCTTTAAATTGTAGGAGCTGAAATAGACTGTGAAGATAAGAATGGAAATACTCCTTTGCACATAGCAGCTAGATATGGCCATGAGCTGTTAATCAACACACTGATTACAAGTGGTGCTGACACTGCAAAGTAGGTAACTTCACTGACATGAATGCAAGCTGAGAGAATTAAGAAATGTATTTATTAGATTAAAAAGACTAGTATATTTATTTTAAATGTTGTCTTCAACTTGAAATAGGACATTGTATTATCTCGTGCAATACTTTTAAAGTAGCTATTCAGTACATCACAATTGGTACAAAAACAAAGAGAAATAGGTTTTCCTGTAAAGTATTTGTAGTAAAATCCCTGAAAGTTTTAAGCCTGCTGCATTGACTTCATGCATTTTGCTAGTTGTAAGAAAATGCTTAATAGGTCAAGTTTTCCTAAGGCTCAGTATTTAATTAGGTGGTTTTCTGAATCCACCGTGTTTGTGCACTTTGGCACAGTCATGTTTGTTTTATTTTAATTGTAACGAAACTGTGATACCTGATTATGGTGTGTCTTAGGCGGGGTATACATGGGATGTTTCCTCTCCATTTGGCAGCATTAAGTGGATTTTCAGACTGCTGCAGAAAGCTCCTCTCATCAGGTAGGATACTATTTAAAAATCATAGGACTGCTTTGTACTTTTTTAATTCCATAGAATAGCTTTTAATTGTCTTAATTTAGTAATGTATAAAAATCTTTATAGTTTACTTGTAAGCTGGGGTCAGTGCTTGTTTGGTTCTTTTTAATGGACAGTCCATAGTTAAAAGTGAAATAATGTATCCATAACTTTCTAAGTTGTGTTTGCGCACTTGAAGTTGACCATAGAGGTGAGATGACAGGTTCAGACCCTAATGCTCCTTCAAGGAGAAAGACTAATGTTCTTTTATGACTCCGTGGAGCATCCTCCATGTCTCTTCCATCATGTCTTCAGCTTAATACACATTGGTATATTCCTGTAGTGGGCACCTAATAGCTCTGTGAATTGCTTCGTTAAGAAACTGTTGCATTAGTGGTTTATTGTTGATTAAATGCAGCCTGAACTGCACTTTACTTTTGTTGTTTGATTCCTCCCTGAAGTGTAAGAGGGGGTGCAAGCTTTTTGTTGCAATGTTGTCCAGAATCTGTTCTGGTGTGGATTCTGAGCTCTTCGAACTATTGAAATTCTGAGACAGTAGATTTATCTGAAGGATTGTGGCAGCTTCAGGAACAGAAGAAGAAAATAAATGATACTATATTAATCTGAAGGCACCTAATATTTTTTGAAAAGGGGAACTGAGGGCCAAGAGGGCTGAGGAAAAGACAGAGTGAAAACTTGCTTCCTTAATTTTATATTGTCTGCTGTGGAAGCTTGGTAGAACTACTAAAGGGATATAACTAAAACTACCACTGGTAAGGTGTTTTCATTATTCTGTCATGGGCAAGCTTGCAAGGGTTCACTTCAGGAAAAAACTATCTTGCAGTTGACTGTATTTCAGTTGTGTTCAAAATGAGGAAAGCTCTGACTCTTTCTCCTTTCTGCATGTGATGTGCTGGTTGTGCCCTAACTAGAGATTCAATATGGCAAAGGAATCCCTGTAGAAGACTTGGAAATTGGTTTCTGTGGCTTTTACATAAGTTAAGCAAACTTGGATATCAATCTAGCCTCAAGCAAATAGAGGCTTGGAGAGTATATTCAGCTTCAGACTGGGAAAGACTAAGCACTGCTAACAGCTTATTAGTACACAATCGTGGTGTGGGGATTTGTTGTCTGCAGACTGTGTGCCTTTTTGGTTTTGGGAGGAAGTCTTATCTATGTAAGTTGGGAATCTCTGATTTTTAAATTTGGAAATATGTGCAGATGTTTAAATTAAAAATCAAATCTGCTTTGTCTCAGTGTGGCATATAAGTAGTTAGTGGTGTTAGACAAGCAGCTAAGGTTGTAGAAAGGCATCAAGGACTGCTTTTCAAATCAGACTGGTAAACTATTTTAAATTGTTTGCTGTACATCACTGCTTACTGAAATAGGAAGAGAGTGTGGTCATGCATAGAAAAATTATGTTTTGGAGGAAATGGAGTAGGAAAACAGTCTTGAATAGTGTTGTTGAACAACACTGTTCACTACTGTGTTGTTCACTACTTTTTGTTGAATGATTCTTAAAATGAAAAACTTTGCATTCCCACACAAAAGTACAGAAACTGGAGATTTAATGAATAAGTTTTGCTGCACAAGAGTAGTAGTTTTCTCAAAAAAACGTATCCAAAACATGATTTAAATAGTAACCTTTAATGTCAAAGTATATGGATATATTTAGCATTGCAGTTAGAGCTTGTGGCCTCAAATTTGAAGTTCCGTAGCTCACACATTTTGGGAAGAGAAAGCTATAAAGTTCTCTAAAGGATTCCTCTGAAAGTAATGGCTATTTATAGCTTTCATTCCAGCTTTACAGTGTTCTTTCTGTTTTATTTCAATGCCTGTTGTTCAAAATGTGTTTCAGATGAAGTAAATTTTCAGTGCTTAAGTGCTTTTTCACAAGTAGCTGTTGTTTGCTTCGGAAGCATTGCTTTTAAGAGTAGATGAGAGCAGCTCTGTGAAAGGCCATGTTACATAACGACATTACAAAATACTTCATTTGTAGGTTTTGACATTGACACACCGGATGACTTTGGCAGGACGTGTCTTCATGCAGCTGCAGCTGGAGGGTATGTAAAAAAGCATTCATGCTTTCATATTCAGTGTTCTTTTTTCAACTGTTGATCATTCCTGTTCTTTTTTTATTAGTTCCTCTCTGTGCTTTTCCTGCCCTCCCCTCTTGGAATTTATGTAAACATGAAAATAGTTTCTAGATGGATTCTCTCTACAAACAATAAAAATAAATATTCGACTCAATTATTGGAGTACAGTGTCCACGTGTCATCAGTATTGCCTTAGGTTTTTATGCTTGGGAATGAACTGAATTTTATTTTAAATTCCCCTGGATGGTGATATATTTTTTTTTAGAACTTAGAGCATTCAAAGATGGCATGGCCAGCTAAGATCACTGTAAGACATGAGGTGGAGAACAGCAACTTTGGGAAATATGTTATTACCATATCCATAGAAGAAAGACCAATCTAACTAAATAAAAAGCCATAATTAAATTCTAGAGTTGAGGTGGATGAAGTAGTCAGAACTACTTGCTCATCACTTGAGTTCTGATCCATATTGATTATTGTTATTGTATTGTAGGTTTTCTATAGCAGCTACTCAAAATTGCCTGGAATAACTGGGTAATAAATTTCATGATACACTTTGTGGGGCACAAACTCTCCATGGCATTGATATTTTCATTTTCTGTTTCTATGTTGTTTAATACTGTTAAGTGATCATTCTAAGTCAAAAGATACTTGACAGATACATCCTTGTTGAAAATGATTAAGGTTAAAATGTTATCTTTTCATGTAAAAACACATGGTTTGTGACACATTGCCTCATTCTTCTGCAGTTCAGGAAAGTTACTAAGATAGTGTTTAAGCTATCAGCAGTATTGCACATCTATTGTAATGATCAGATTGTATGGAAAGTGAATTACATTAAAAAGTAAAATATTTATGTTCCAACTCACTTTTGGTTTCATAAAATATACACTAAAAATATACACTTGCCTCTGTGCTGGAATCTTGTTATCAAAAGTCATGTAACAGGCAGGTGTTTGCTTGCTTTAAAGATTTGAAAACTCTATTAATGTTTGTGTGACTTTATGCATGCCACTGGATATCTACAATATTTCTGTCTATGGACTTGAAATAATCTGTATTCTTTCATAATTTGGTTCTGTAATGATGAAATCTATTTTTAATATGACAATATATTAACCAAAATTTTCATACGATAGTTCAGCTCAATTAAAAAATAATGTATGAGGTGTATTTATGTAGCAGTTATGACATTTGCAGAGGCCGATAATAAAGAAACAAAATTTGCAATCACAAATAATATTGCATTAATTTAATAGGAATTTGGAGTGCCTAAATCTTCTGCTAAATACTGGTGCAGACTTCAACAAAAAGGACAGATTTGGGAGGTAAGACAGTCTAGATTTGTGTGTTGTAAAGGGCTGTTAAAAGAATTGCAGAAGTATTGTATTACTATTTTGGCAAGTCTGTATGTTCCAGCTTAAATGTTCCTTAAAATATGATGTCCCTATACTGTGCTTCAGGATATGTTATCAAGAGTTGCAAACGTGTTCTGTTTACTGTGTTTTGTTAAGCAGGTGTTTAGTCTTCTTTTAAAAGACTGATTACTGTACTCAACTGTAATTTTTGAGCTTTTTTTACTTACAACACGAATCTAATGAGTTCAAATTGCTCTTATCTAAGGACTTCAGTGATGTTTTCCAAATAATGTATTAGCCAGGCCTATAAATCTCTTGCTTATTTCTAATTTTTATTTTAAAATCCATTATTTTATTGTAACTGCTTCACCTTTTCCCTTTCATTATATCCACCCCTTTCTATTCCCTTGTTTGTGTTCTGAACTGTTAATGAAATTATGTTTCTAATTTTAGTATAGGATTATTTAAGTTTAGATGGCACGATCAGTACTTGTGCAAAAGCTCACATCATATTGTGGAAAATAAGATTTTCCAAGATGTGAACAGCAGGAGTAGATCTTGCGGAGAATATTATAGATGTAAAGTTGTATTTCACTTTAAATCCCCCTTCCATTATTTACTGAAAAAGGGCGAACTATCCGTCTTCACTTTTGTCATTGAAAGTTGCTCTCTTTTTTTGTCAGTTTGGTTTGGTTTTTGATTTAACACACATGTTATGTAGAGAAATTATTTCAGGAAAGGTAAAAGACTAAAATAAAATGGGAAGAAATAACTTTAGAGAAAAGTGAAGAGGTGTAGGACACCTTAGAGTCCCTGACTGTCTCCTCAAAATTGAGATATTTGTAGTAGCAATCTCTTTTTGAAAACAGACAATGGAATTCTGAGTCATCTTGGTGTTTATACTGGTTTATTTAGAGAATTGCTTAAGTATTTGAAGCTGGAATAAGTTTCCTCTGAAATTATACATCACTACTAATATCTAATAAAAAATTGTTATTAGAAGACAAGGTTTGGGTTTTATAATTTTCTTCAACAGTCCCTTTGCTATGTTAGCATATTTAAATAAATAATGCTTGCTTCTCAGACAAAATTCTGGTCTATCCATCTAAAACATCTACTTGTTAATCATCATTTTATTTTAGCCTTGTTTAGTTGCTGTGCAGTTTTGCAATTTGTCCATATTTTTCCATGTAGATTGAAATTATTTAACTGAAAAAATATACCTAATGTAAATTTGATTTTCCTCTGTACATTTATACAAGAAAATTCATATAAAGCTTCCCTTAATACATAGTTTGTGGATATTTTGGCTGGCAAATAGATCCCCCTGATGTTGTTCTGCATTATTAAGTGGCCCCTAGAAAATGCCCCCTTCTTTAATATTGTAGTGATATATTTTTCACCACAACTACTTGTAAAAAAACTGTAAGGAAAATTTAAGTTTCATTTTATTTTGCTTTTTGTGTCTCTCTAATATTATTTTGCTGTTATTTACCATTGTACTTTTTATTTAAATGTGTACTAAAGAACTCCACTCCATTATGCTGCTGCCAATTGTAATTATCAGTGCCTGTTTGCCCTTGTGGGATCTGGAGCTAGTGTGAATGACCTTGATGAGAGAGGTTGTACACCTCTGCACTATGCAGCTGCATCAGACACAGATGGAAAGTAAGTGTCATGCTTTGTACTAAAGCCTTTCTCCTTAGAAACATTTTAGCTGTTGTATATGTTCTGCCTTCAGATTTGCTGAATATATTTTCTGTATTTTTGAGGATTAAACTTAGTAAAATTTATTGTAAGTTTTTGGTTATACTCTATAATACAGATGTCCTAATTCAGAAATTCATTGGGAACAGTGTTTTTCACCTCACTTGCTGTGTAGTAGTGGAGTAAATATCCTTTGTGGGCATTATTGTGACAGCTGTAAGCAGTAGGGTGATTGTGCTTTAAAATCAAATTCTGATCAAGGGTGATGTGTTTTATGGAGGTTTCTTAATGTTGCCCAAAGGTCTGTGTAGTAGTCAGAGATAACACTGTAAACCTAGACTGTGAGTTACAGTAGGCCTACAGCAGGATAGAAATTAACGTTTCAATATAAGATGCTTTATCCATTTGGTGTTTGAACTATTCATGTTTTGCATTACAACTCCATCCACATCACAATTTTTGTGAAGTAGGTACACATTGATTAATGAGATGCATACAGAAACTTTTCCTAAATCCACATCTATCTTGCATGTGTTTATCTTGTAATTAATGGTTATATTAACACAGTTATTAGTGTGCTATTAAATGCTTACACAAGTAGCACAAAACTGACAAGGTTCTTCAAGTTCCTCCATGTGTTGTGTGTTATGAGGAGACTTGTAGAGAATCATTTGCAAGTGCACATAGTCAGATACATGGGTCAAAACAAGTTGGTGTGGAGCATGGTGTTTCAAATGTTTCAAAAACACCTTCACTGGAAAAGAGTGCTGCTTAGTGCCAGATCATTCAGCTTTAATATGGCATCTTTTAAAAGGTAAGGTAGTAATAAGAATGAGGGGACATATAACTTAAAAGATTGCGTTCTGAAGGAAAAAGAAAGAGTATTTTCATGGCCATTTAACTAGTATTTAAAGTACAGGTCTTTTTAATGTAAAGTCACATTTAAAAGTGAACATTTCTGGTGCTGTTTTGACACATTTTCAATTCCTGATGGATTTTGCTGAGATAATTTTCTTTTAATTGCCCTCTTACAAGTTGAGCTAGGATTAATTTTAGCTTCACAGTTGTTCTGAAAACCAAACTATAATGGTTCTTCAGGTGACATCGTTTTGCCATCTGTCATATGAAAGGCACGAACAAGAATGATGATGGCAATACTACAGAGCTTTGGGAGGTAACTGAAAGAATCGTCTCTGGAACCCACACAGTATTGCCCTTCTGATTAATAGTTGTCTAGGCTGCAAAGCAGAATGGCCTGAGGAGAAGCTTTTTATATTGACACAGTGAGATGATTAGTGACAGCTGGAAAACCAGTGCTGCTCAGCTCCTATTCAAAATAGGAATGAAGCTAAAAATTGTCAGAGTCGGAATACAAAGCCTGGGGGGGAAAAGATGTCAGGAAATTTTATATATATAGAAATTCCAAATATATTTATGTGTGCATTTTTATAGTCCTCATTCAGTCATCTTTAAAGACAGATTTCAGGGATAAGGATGTTTTTGGTGAAAATTGTTCTGCAGTTTGTTCCTGTTTGGAAGTGTTTCTTTTGTGTCTTAAATGTTTTGGATCTGGAAAAAACAGCAGTAAGCCTCATTTTGACAAGACTAGAGAGACAAACATGGGTGCAGAATGAGACAAACTAAGAAGCATCTTAAGGGAGAAAACAAACCTGCTCTTCCTGTGTTAGAATTATTTAATACACCAATAAATAAATGGGAAATAAACATAACTTTTCAGGCTTTCAGAGAGTTTTAAAAGAGGCCTGTTGAGGACAGTTACATATACAAAAGCTGCAAGGTTGATCTCCTTCATGGATGAGAAGAAATAGCAAAAAATAATTCCCTGTTCTGCATTGGAAAGAGTGAGTGCACAGGGATTTTTAGTAGCCTTTGCTTCCTGCGGTGTATTTGGTGGATTGTGGGTTTTGTGATCACACAAATATAAAAAGTACACAAGTATAGAAATTTAGATAGTCAAGACCAGTGATGTTTATTATTTATTAATAAGCCATAAATTTTAATTAAAAAAATCATTGATTAAAATTAACAGTGAAAGTTGGATGATTAAACAATAAGACAATTAACGAAAGTTAGACAAGTAAAATGTAGGAAAAATAGTTCTGAGTGAGACAAATTGACCTGTCTCTGGATTCTGAGAAATGTCATGCCATTTCAATTCAAATAAAAACATGTAAGCATGATTGCCATTGATGACATTTGCGTACCGGGCAAATAAAACCCAAATTAGTTGGTTAAAACCATAGATAGACTTTACAGGTAGCTTTTTGTTAGGTACGTTGAACTTCTTGTAAAGTTACTTATGTCTTATGTTACGTATGTTGTTCTTTAAAACTAGCTAAATTTTTACCTTTTTACTACCTACCTAAGTCCTTCTCTCTTTTACATTGGGCACAAAGTGGTGAAAGTGAGTGGTATCACTCCTGTTCTTCCCTTGTAATGAGACAGTGCTTCAGAATAAGATACTCTCCTTCTTCACAGTTTTTCCTGAGGCTTTTTGCTCCTCTCATCTTCACTCACCTGGTTCATTATTTTCAGCATTTTTCTGGAAAAGGAAATGCCAGTTTTTTACTTCAGCAAATCACTATTGTTGCACCTGAGGTTATGAGGCCCTTGACCCAGTACAGCTGTCTTACTTGTCTTGAAATGTGTTTCAATTCATCACAGCTGGTACTCGATCTCACTCAGATGAGGAACTTGCACTGTTCCATCTGCTGTACTTCCTTGAAAGAGCCCATGAAGAGTTCTGACAGTGCAGGTCGTGCTGTCTTCCCTCAGGAGATGGCTGCTTTAGTAGGATTTCTGCCTGTATTTCTGCCAAGTTTGAATGTTCTCCAGGGTTTTGAATGATCGAGTTTCTAATCCTAACGTCATAAATCAGAGGTCATGTTAGAATTCCTGCCTCTCCAGTCTAAACCTGCCATATCCTACTGCAGGTTTTTCACAGCATAGCCATATCATACAACTAAAGTGTTAGTATTTCCACCAAACAATTTTCCGTGAGATAAATAGAAAGTCAAACCCTCATATTGTCAGAGTATCCAACTGAAAATTATAATCTCTTGAGGCATTTAGATAAACTGTGCTAAGGAAGAAAGATTCCAAGCTGCATTTGACAAGATAATACCATTTTTAGCTTCAAATGCATTTTGTTTAACTTATGAAGGATAAGTACTTAACTCCAGAGAAAAGATGGGATGGTGACCAGCTGTACACTTCAGAAAAACAAATGTCTTCACTGGCAAGCTCAAGGTCGTGATGGTGACCTTGCAAAATATTGCTGAAACAATAAACATCATAAAATAATGAATAGAGTTATTGGTCAGAATAATTTAATATGCTTGCATATGTGGAGACTCTTAAAAGAATAGTTGGAAAGGGAGCTGATTAATACCCTTATTTTTTTATCCTCCTGTCTCTGTGGTTGAAACTGTGATAATCGTGTTCTGTCTTAGAACTTCGTGCAATGAAAGTAAGGAATGCTAGGATATAGGTATGCCAACAAAGTGTGTTTACTGTATAAATAAATCAATAAATTAATTTCTGGTAGTGGAATTGTATATGTGTGTGTCTTGGACACATACTGTGAAGAACTCAGGTATTGGTTCTTTGCTTTCTCTCAAGCACAGAAGAATGTGCTGATGCAGAAAAACAAACAGAAATAGTAATAATTTGCATTAACAATGGCAACTGCAATTGTATTGGCTAGGAGGAAAAAAAAGCTGTGAAGTACTGTGAAGTTTTAACCAAGTTAGATAGTTCAGAAGATGCAGGATGTCTGCAGAGGAGTCTTTCAAATTCTGGAAGTTTTATGATTGACTTCCCAGTCATAGCCAGCTTTGTGGATTAAGTCAGTGTTCCTGTGTGTTGTGTTCTATTTTCCAATTGAAATGGAATAATTTCTCACTTGCATGAAGTTGAAATTCAACATTTAGCTATGTGGTTCCCTGTCAATTTCAATAGGTGCCTGGAATACTTGCTAAGGAACGATGCCAATCCGGGGATCCGAGACAAACAAGGATACAATGCAGTTCATTATTCAGCTGCTTATGGTCATCGCTTGTGTCTTGAACTGGTAAGAAAATGTATTGTAGATGAAAGGTGTAGCTAGGTCAGTGGTGGAGTGTGGCCCCTGTGAGGATAAATATTTAAGTACTTGATACCCTTAGAATAGGGTCAATAGCTGAGATGCTAGACTCTGGCTTAAAAAGATAATACATTCTGAGATGAAGAGATAACTGGTTGAGGATGTGGGATCTCAATTTTGTTTTGTTTCGTGACTCACATTTTTATCCTGATGGCTGAAATAAGATAACCACAGATTATTTTACAGGGAAGTGTTAACAAATTTCACAAATGTCATCTGAATGAGCAGATAAAAACATAGGGGAAACTTGTTGAGTAAAGATAACATTTAAAAACAGCCACATAATAGAATTTTAGATAATAAAGTCTCAGGTGTTTTTTATTAATCCCTTCTGCAAAAATGTGTATGCTATTTCATATGTTACTTTTCTCTTCTTTGTGTTATACAACTTAGTATTTTCATACAAACTGTGCTTTTATATCAAATATATTGAAATGTGAATTCTGAATGTTTCTAATTGCAGATTGCAAGCGAAACGCCTCTAGATGTTGTAAGTGTATATTACTTCTCACTGTTAAAGTACTTCGGTACAGCAAAAGTGAACATGGGATTTTAAAACTAATGCTTATTTTTAGACTTACTAAACCATTTCTTCAATGCAGAGATATTATTTAACATTAATTACAATTTGGATTTAATTACCTTTCAGAATTCTGAAATAAATTATTTTAAGGCTTTTTTCAACTTAAACATTTGCATGACGATGTTATGTGAGCAATAATGAAAAATACCGATCTGAATGTCTTTCGTGTTCTTCACATATACTTTGAATGTCTTAATTCTACTAGTGTGCTAAATTCAATATTGTCTTGGAAAAGATCTAGAATTAAAACTTTGGAACACAACTGAAAGCAAGAAGTAGAAATGTATGTGTTTAGATATTTTGGTCTTGTTTTATGGTGCTTGTGTCTCTTTGGAGTCCATTTCTTCTCTTTGGGAAACGTTTTTCTGCTCTGAGAAATCAGTCCTGCCTTTTGGCTTTCCATGTTGTTTTCTTGCTGACTTTTCACCTAACCAAAGTGCTTGCTTGTTTGGTTTGGGTGGGTTTTTTTTCTACTACAGCTGTTCTCACCTGTCCTTGTCATGCCTTTGTATGCATTTCATCTCTGATTTCATACAGCTGCTTCAGGGAAAATAATGCTTCTCAATGCTTCTTTTAGTTTCTGATGTAGCTGTTGTATTGTTATGCGAAACTACACTTGGGAGATGAAGATGAGGGAGGGATTGTAGTCATTGTAATTCAAACTCTTTATAAGGTTGAAGGGAATCCAGAATTCCAAAGGAAACTGTAATGTTATCCTTACTATTTTTCCTCCTTTATTTTTCAAACTCTGTATACTGGAAACTGTAGTAATTATTGGTGAATGTTTTTAAAGGTGAGAGGGTTTTTTGACTCACTCTGATTTTTCTTTCTGTTAAGCTAATGGAAACATCAGGTACTGATATGCTGAATGACTCGGACACCAGAGCACCTATAAGTCCACTGCATTTAGCTGTAAGTATTTCATTTAGTGCTAATAGCTCATCTAATTGCAAACAGTTGTTGACATACGTTTGTTCATTCTGGATTTTTTTTAAAAGAAATCAGTAACAGTAAATGAAATGCAAGAATACACACTAATGTTCCTGAGTGAGCTACATAGGTGGATTTTTCTGTTTCGTGTAAAACTTACTTAGTGGGACAACTTTCATTTGGAATTCTAATTAAGATTTATGTTGTAATTTGTGCTGCTGGAACTTCTAGAAGATTTGTTCTATCAAGCAGTAATGAATTCTTCATCAGCATTTAGCCTCATTGTTTAGCATGAAAAATATTTATCCTTAATACTTTAAGAGAGGTTTGCACGAAGAGTAGTGTATAAGAGGACCTGATGAATTTGGCTTTATAAATATTCTCAAAATACAGAGCAACCAGCTCAGTACGTAGCTTTCATCTTTTTACTGGACTTGGAGCAATTGAAAAACCATAAGGTGCTTTCTGAAAATAGACTGTCTCCTGCAGTGAACATACGTATGTGTGTGTCCGTCTCCAAAGTAAGAAGTAAACTTTAATATGCGTAAATGAAAGCAGTTAGAAGAGACTGTTCCTGGAAATGATGAGTTAAATGAGTTTTATCTGGGAGCACAGGTTATATATCCATGAATATACATTTTAACTTTTTTAATGGAAATTATGAAACCGTAGTTGTAGGTGTTTATTTTCATTACTAATATTGACAATTTTTCTTGACACATACCTACAGAGTATTCTCTATGCTATCTTTTATCCTTGTGGTACATTCTGATCTCTTAACTGTTTAATCCCAAGTCCCTTCTGTTTTATCATTTCTGTTAACTGTAGCTATTTGCACTGTATTCTTCTTGCTTACAAATTTTACTGGCTTTTTCTTGTTCAAATATTTTATTTTTAAAACTAAGAGCAATTATTTGCTTGCATATGTTCCTCACTTGAAATAATTTGAGGGTGATGTAACTATAATATAAAGCAATGAAATATACAGTATTCAAAATACCGGTAGTTGTACTAATTGGAGATGGGCAGTTTTCTGAAAGTAGTTTCAGTTGCTGACTGAAAGGATGAAATGGAAAAAAAACCCACCAACTCTCTTGCTGAAATGGTGGCCTTTTCTTTAAAGGTAGTCATAACTATTGTAACTACTTACATGCTACACCAGTAGCTCTTCCACATGTTAAAACAAACATACTTTCTTCACAGTTTAATTTATGTAATCCTGGTAAGAAAAAGAAAAATGCAGAGGATGGGAAAACTAAAGGATTTTGTTATTCTTGTAGGCCTATCATGGCCACCATCAAGCTCTGGAAGTGCTGGTACAGTCACTGCTGGACCTTGATGTGAGGAATAATAATGGAAGGACACCATTGGATCTTGCTGCCTTTAAGGGACACGTGGAATGTGTAGATGTGCTCATTAATCAAGGAGCATCAATCTTGGTGAAAGATTATGTTGTAAAGAGGACCCCAATACATGCTGCAGGTATGTGCTCACTGCCAACCTCTAAAAGTGGATCATCTTTGTATTCTGAAGTCTCTATCATTAATGTTCCAAGAAATGGTGTTTAGAAGTAGGTGATGACTTTTGTGATCTGTGCAATGCTGTAACAAAACAGTTGTGGGTAGAAAACGGTATTAACCCAGTAAATCATTTGGAGTCGAGGAGTGCTGTTCCACACTGCTCTCTGGAAGGATGAATCGTCCTTATCTGTTCAGCTAGAGAGGGTAGCTGTGCTAGCAGGTGTCATTGACGTGGTCCTGTTTCTCTCCTCATCTTTCACACAGCTCAAATTGTAGGTGCAAATTTAGATACATGAATTGTGTTGCCCATCTTTGGCATAAAATATTTCTAAAAATGTCAGGAGGCTTGGAGAATTTTGTCATTTTGAGAAGAGACATGAAAACTATGCCTTGCTATTTTTCAAAGGAGTGAAATGACTCCTGGGTGTTTTCAAAATAGCAGCAACCCTATGCAATATTTTCTTGCTATCTTTGCTAGAAAAAAAATCTGTAACCCTACCTTTCTCAAGGTCTACGCATTTGTGCTATATCCTCTCAGAAAATAGGATTATTTAAGTTGACATTTGTAGTTACAGTGTGACAGAAATGTTGTAGTATAAAAGAGCATTATGTACAAAACAATCATCATTCTAACCACTTCATTTGTTATGTGTGAGCACAAGACATATTATTCTGTTTGATTTAGCTTCTCCTGACTTCTGTTTGGGTTTCTGTCAGTTAGAGAAGCAACAATTGCCACTGTTCTGATGTGGACTGAATACAGCAGCTGTATGTCAGAAGTAATTTCCTCTCCAACAAGCAATCATTTATCTTTCATGAGTTGCATTTAAATGTGATTTCTCAATTTTTTGTTTCTTTTTCCCTTTTTAAAAACTGCTCAGTTAATTATGTTGGTGCGTTACATTTCCTTCCCCTATTTCTAAATGTGATTTCAGTTATTTCATAACTATACATATGCTACACTTGCTAACAAAGTCTGTGTATGATTGGCTAGTTGTGTATTTAACTGTGCCTTAAAAGGCAAAAGTTATGCTAATTACCATGTTTAATTACTCTTTCTTGTGAAGTTGTTTAAGTATATATTCTAATCATTGTTAATGTGTGCAGCCTCATTTGTATGTAACATCAAATACTTGTTGGCAATTGAGAGTTGGAATCACTTATTTTGATGCTCTACAGCTCAGAATGCCTTACTTCTGAAATAATTTTCTACTGTTCAAGTTCTTCGTCTTTAATTCAGGTTACAACAATGCTATATAGTGAGTTCTCAAGCTAACAGGTCGTAGCCTGAGGATGTTACTGTTATGTTCAAGCTGTTTACTCAAAGGCAGTTGATGTAAAACTCGTATTTTTATGACATTTTACAGCAACAAATGGTCACTCGGAATGTTTGCGGCTATTGATAGGAAATGCAGAACCACAGAATGCAGTGGACATTCAAGATGGAAATGGACAGTGAGTTTAACCAGTACAGATTCTATTCTTTGCAAGCTGTTGGATTTCATGAAAGGAAAACCAAACATGTTATATTGGTGATTTTTAATTTACTTTCAAGAGAGGTGGTGTTTGAAGTAGGATAAACGTAATGCAATAAACATAATGTCGGCCATGAAAAGTGTTCATGTTCAGGTGGGAGGAGGCTAAAATATGTCTTACTGTAAACTTGGATTCTAGTAACTTAATCAGGACTTCTGGATTAGGGGATAATAACTTATTTTCTTGAATCTAAAAACTGAATCTGGGTGATATTCTTGGAGTGAAGGTAGTACTAGATAGGGTCATTGAGAGTTCTGAGTTGTCCAAAAAGACAGTAGTTGTTATATTTCAGCAGTGCTAGTTTGTTAAATTTCTGTGTAGATTACAACTCTTTTCATTCTCCATTTAGGACTCCTCTGATGTTGTCAGTTCTCAATGGGCACACCGACTGCGTTTATTCTCTCCTTAACAAAGGAGCAAACGTAGATGCCAAAGATAAGTGGGGAAGGACAGCATTACATAGAGGGGTAAGGGAATATTCCTTTTCTGTCCTTTCAGTGTTATAAATGCTAATTTTTAAATACAAACTTAATATGTAGTGTTAGTGAATTTCTCATTATTTTCATCTTAGAGTCATAGAATCAGAGAATGGTAGAGTTGGAAGGGACCTTTAGAGATCACCTAGTCCAACGCCCCTGCAGAAGCAAGTTCACCTAGATTGGATCTCAATCTTGCCATTCTTAATGTTTTCATTGTCTATTTAGTTGCTTTCAAAAGTCAAGTTTTTGCCTGTTTGCTACATGCCCTCAGAATTCTTTTGGATTTCTAGAGTCTCTTAATCTTGCTATGAAGTGTTGACTGGAGAGGTCTCTGAGCACAGGTTTTTGGATGGGGTGGGGTAGTGTTAATGGCAAGAAGAAAAGCGTGATACATACCATAATTCCAGGGTTTTGGGTTTTTTTTTTATAGTCTCTGTCAGATGAGGCAATTGAATGAACCCTAGAGATTAGCAGTTCATTCAAGTGTTACTCCAAGAAATTATTCTGTCATTCAAACAGATTGTCTCCTTCCAGGAATAAAAGTAATAAACTCTGCTTATTTTGGTATTACTTAAAAATGTAAGAAATTGCCTGGAGTTTGCTTGCTTTGGTTACGTGCTTTGGCTTATATAAGTGAATATTTGCAAACGTGCTCTTTCTTGTCTCCCACAGGCAGTTACTGGGCACGAAGAATGTGTGGAAGCATTGCTTCAACATGGTGCTAAGTCCTTATTACGAGACTGTAGGGGACGAACCCCTATACACTTGTCAGCTGCATGTGGACATATAGGTGTTCTAGGAGCTCTCCTGCAGTCAGCTACATCTGTGGATGCAGTACCTGCAATAGCAGACAATCACGGCTATACATCACTGCATTGGGCCTGCTATAATGGTAAAATTCACTAAAAGTGCAAATACGGGTCTCAGTCTATTCGTTGATATTGAGACAGGAGTTACTACCCGTAAAAGGAACATGAAGTCAGTCATCTTCGGTTCATGTTAGTCAATGTGACAGCATGACAGACACGGTATCTTGAGGGGGAATACATTAACATCTAATACATAATATGAGATGATTATTTTTGTTATAAGCTACTTTCTTAGTTTTATGCCTCAGAGAGTCTTTCAAGAAATTAACCATAGTACCTGTGAATAGAAACGTGCCACACTTCCCCCAAAAAGACTTTCACAGGGAGTCTTGGGGGAAGTTGTTTCATAGCAAATCTTTTTTTAAACTTGCTTCAAAGCAACTTGCTAAGCCTAATAAGCTGAAGTATATAAAAGTGATTCAGTAAGAATTAGTTCTTTACTAATCTTTTTGTTCACTGATACTTTTCTTGTATTTGGAGGTGAGAGGCTTTAAAATGTAGGAAATTAATTCAACTCCTTTGCTAAAGATTTTGTTCTGTTTGTTTTGTTTTGATTTTGTGCATTCATTTCCAGCATAGTAAAGTCACTCATTCATTTCACCTCCGAGTCACATGATAAAGATCAAGAAATAAAGTTTTAAAGCATCATTTTACTAATAATTTTTAAGTTAATAACTAACTAGACTGTCTTTACAGCTGAAGCAACAGGGTAAAACACTGATAATTTGAACTAGAATAACATCTCTTTAGCACATTCATAAAATTAAACTCTTGCAGCTCACTTCATTTTCAGTGACCACAGTAAAATGGAGCTGAAATATGCTTGATTTGTACAACGAAAATTTGACAGGACCTGTGGAAATACGAATCTTCAGATATCAATGAATGTTGAACTAAAGTTCTCTGTATATACACATCAAAGGTCAAACAGATAGTTAAAATCATGAGCTACCTCTACAGCATCAGGCTACAGAATTTTGAAAACAGTAGTATAATAGATTGAACGTAAAGCTCTTTTTGTGATGACTGTCAGCTTGTTTTTTTCCTTTGGGTTTAGCAAGACATTGGAAAAAAACCAACCCTCAAATGGTGGAGGTGTTTTCATGTAGACCAAGTGGTAAATTTATGGAAGAGTTTGAAATGTAAAGAACTAAATGATGTGTTCTGGATATTCTTCAGACAGCATGAGATCTAAGCTTCACAAAGTTTACAGTGTTGATTTTTCAGGATTCTAAAAATATCGTAGTTCCTAAAGGTATCCCTGTCAAAGACGACCAGTCTGTCTTTTGAAACTAACATAAAATATTGCTTAATCTGATTTAGATCTCTATTTTTTGTTGTAATCCATACATAGACATTTTCCCCTTTTTTTTTAATACTTAATTCTTATATTTGCTTTAGGTCATGACAGTTGTGTAGAGCTCCTCCTGGAACAGGAGGTTTTCCAGAAAATGGAAGGAAATTCCTTCAGTCCGTTGCATTGTGCTGTGTAAGGAAGTACAAAATTATTCTTTATAGATTTCATTGTTTTATTTAACAAAAGATTTATCATTCTGTAAATAACAGGCTGTTTAATTCATTATAGGATAAATGACAATGAAGGTGCTGCAGAGATGTTAATTGATACACTAGGGGCTGGTATTGTAAATTCAACAGATTCAAAAGGAAGGTAAGAGTGTAAATGCCCAGTGGAAGAATATTTGTAATGTGATAAAGTAGCTAATGCTGAACTCTATAATGGTTTGGGGGTTTTGTTTTTAGTACTTAATGTTTTTTCAGCCTTCTCCCTCTTTTTACTCTTTGAAGATGATTTATTTATGTGCTAGATATAATTTTAGATTTGTAAAAAATCTTGATTTAATAAACTTGATTTGGCTTTTTATTATGTAGGCAAGTTTGAGCATGTTTTAAACTGTATCACTTTGTGGACAGTATTTTATGCAGATTTTACTTTTTCTGAATCAAATTGTATCTCTGTTATAAACTACATGAAGGGAATTGCTTGAAACTTGGAAGGTGGCTTTCTAAAGGCAGCAGTCCCGACTCCAGCAATACTGATTTCAAAGGATCAAGAGTGGCACTGCCCAGTATTTTGTACCCGCAGCATGACAGTTGAGATGCCTCTTTGAGTAAAGCACAAAGTGTGGCTGAACGTGGCCATATTGTTTTTTGATCTGTTGTAGAACTCCTCTTCATGCAGCAGCTTTTACTGATCACGTTGAGTGTCTACAGCTTCTGCTCAGTCACAACGCTCAAGTAAACGCTGTAGATTCTTCGGGGAAAACACCTTTAATGATGGCTGCAGAAAATGGACAGACAAATACAGTTGGTAAAGAGAAAGCTTTATTTCTGCTCTTAGCTTTGGTAACCTTTCTGGGGATCGGGTTGCCTTATAGTTAACATTCTTGTGGATATACGTTGTAAAAATTATGTTTTCATTTTGCACAAATGTAAGCCATTAAGACTTCAAGGAATATCCTTTTAGTTAATACAAATCTTTATTTCCCCAGAGGTGCTGGTTAGCAGTGCTAAGGCTGATCTGACTTTGCAAGACAGTTCTAAGAACACAGCACTCCATTTGGCTTGCAGCAAGGTGTGTGCACAGTCTGACTGATCGGTGCTCAGTTTGTGTTATCAGGCACTGGTTGCAAATGTTAACTTGCCACTTTGAAAATGCATTCAGAGTGGGTTCTGAAGAGTATTTGTCATGTGACAGATGTTTGTTCTGTGTTAAGGGTCATGAAACTAGTGCCTTGTTAATACTGGAGAAGATTACGGATAGAAACCTCATCAATGCCACCAACGCAGCCTTGCAAACGTACGTACCAGCTGCAAGTGTGTTTTACAGAGGAGTTTTGGTGTCTACCTTGCTCATAAAAAGGAATACTTTTCAGGTCCTTATTCCAAATTGATTGAACTTAAATTGATTAATAGGTACCAAGAGTTGAACCAACTTGAAGTGAAACAGTGTTTCACTTGTACTTAGAGTTCCAGTTTTTAGCTGAGTGAAATGAATGCTAAAGAAATACCACAGCATTGGGATTCTGGGAATCCTTTGTGGAATTACTGTGATCCACTGATCACTGTTCACCTGCAAACCAGTATTTTTCTGGGTATTTTCCAATTTTTCAATTAAAATTCACGTCAGTTAACAACTCATTCAAGGCAAACTTAAGACTTGCTCTTCAAAGGTAGCTAAAGAAGAAGAACCTTTAGCTTTCTGCTAGTAAAAAGACACCTATTCCTGCTCGGATGAAAGACTGTTTGCTATTAAATATCATATAGTACATATAGTAATCTTACTATATGTATAATATTCTTAATGCTTCATCAGGATTTTCTCTCAATTAGAATTAAGCCTATTTTGTTTGCCCAGTCACAAGGCAAACTTAAAAATTCAGTGGTATGTCTTACTGGGGAATATAGATCAGGCTGAGCTATTAAAGTGACTCTTCTGCTTTTTTTTCATTTTAAAGAAGACATTTGAGTTACAGGCAGTATTTGACACCTGACATGTAGCTGAGTTGGGCACATGAATTGTTAGCCTCATTTAATAACTATCACAGACCATTTAGAAAAAACCCATCAGAAGCTGCAAGCAGCTTGCATATTTCTCTCGCCTCACGTCCCTTCTGGAATCTGTTGTGTTCAAACTCCTACAATTCTTCCAACTATTACCAGCGATCTGCTTGAACTAAGGAGTTAAGGCTTCTTCCTCTGCTCTTGGTGCTCACCATGGTCCACCTTGTGGCATGATATGATAGGAAAGCAGGAAAGGGATTGGTTGCCTCATTTCTGGTGTGAAGCAGGGATGTCTTCAAAGAAGGAAAAGCAAAAATAAGATGGGGAAAGTATGCTACCACGGGCTCATGTAATTCCACTCACTGCCTTGGCTCATGTAGTCTGATCAAGAGATGTCATGGGGAACATAGGTACATATTTTCACCTCCATGAAATGTTTACATAAATTCTAACAGTTGTTTAAAATATTGCTGGTTTAGCAGATGTTTTAATAACTACACTCACTTTCTAAACAGCTTAATGTCCTATTTTTTCGGGCAAGATAAGCATTAAAATTGCTGGCCTCTGTATTAAAATTACTTTGATTATAATATATTTTCTCACTGTATCTGTGGTGTGCAGTAGTTCTTGAATTTTAATACTTTAATATCAGCACCATAGATAAAACTGCTCCTATTTGTATCTTGTGCGTTTGGCAGAAGGGAAGTAGGCTGCTTATACTGTTTCCTGCTGAGTGGTGGTAGGGTTTTATTTAAGCCAGTGGGGCCCAGTTTTGAAAAAACTGTTGCATTTGAAAAAGTTCTAATTAGAATATTTGAGGAAAAGCGACATTTTCCTTGATAGATGAAGTCACCGCAGAGTGGAGTTATAGTTAATAGTTTGAGGTTTTGAGAAGTAATCTGCTTTTCTTGCTTTATACATTATGCTATCTCTATTCACAGTGGAATACAGTGGTTTCTAAGAGGCAGATTGATGAAATACTTCTGCACTTCTGTGCATTTATATGCCATAAAATATGACCGTCATTCTGCTGTTAGTANTGGTGTGAAGCAGGGATGTCTTCAAAGAAGGAAAAGCAAAAATAAGATGGGGAAAGTATGCTATCACAGGCTCATGTAATTCCACTCACTGCCTTGGCTCATGTAGTCTGATCAAGAGATGTCATGGGGAACATAGGTACTTATTTTCACCTCCATTAAATGTTTACATAAATTCTAAGATTCTAACAATTGTTTAAAATATTGCTGGTTTAGCAGATGTTTTAATAACTACACTGACTTTCTAAACAGCTTAATGTCCTATTTTTTTGGGCAAGATAAGCATTAAAATTGCTGGCCTCTGTATTAAAATTACTTTGATTATAATATATTTTCTCACTGTATCTGTGGTGTGCAGTAGTTCTTGAATTTTAATACTTTAATATCAGCACCATAGATAAAACTGCTCCTATTTGTATCTTGTGCGTTTGGCAGAAGGGAAGTAGGCTGCTTATACTGTTTCCTGCTGAGTGGTGGTAGGGTTTTATTTAAGCCAGTGGGGCCCAGTTTTGAAAAAACTGTTGCATTTGAAAAAGTTCTAATTAGAATATTTGAGGAAAAGCGACATTTTCCTTGATAGATGAAGTCACCGCAGAGTGGAGTTATAGTTAATAGTTTGAGGTTTTGAGAAGTAATCTGCTTTTCTTGCTTTATACATTATGCTATCTCTATTCACAGTGGAATACAGTGGTTTCTAAGAGGCAGATTGATGAAATACTTCTGCACTTCTGTGCATTTATATGCCATAAAATATGACCGTCATTCTGCTGTTAGTATTCTCAAGATTATTGCCAGTGATATGCAGTAACTCAGATGTGAGGGTATCTGTTACAACAGTTTGGTGAAGGATTTATCAACAGTAGGGTACTAGATGTTTCTATCTTTTTAATGTGATAAAGTCCATAAGCAGGTGGATCTTCTCTAGCAGCTGCTCCCTTACTGTGTGGAGCCATGAAGAAAGTGCACAATTGTAGTTTCTTTACAGTAAGAGATGTACTGTTTTTCCACCTTAGATATTATATCCACAGTATTTATGTAATGTGTAAATTAACTTCAAAGTATAAATTTAACTACATGCAAGATCTGTCTGTCTTAATATCTTGTTTTAAGGTTTATATATGAGTTTGCTTGTTTTCACAGACCTCTGCATGTTGCTGCTCGGAATGGACTAACGGTTGTAGTTCAAGAGCTCTTAGGGAAGGGAGCAAGTGTACTTGCTGTAGATGAAAATGGTAAGAAAAATGTAACTTTGTTTCCCTATAACGAACTATGGTTTTAAACTCTGCTCTCCGTAAAGCAATAAGCCTTTGGAAGCAGGAGCCTTGCAGTATATTCTTCCATAGAAAAAAAAGTGTTGGTAATGAGTCATTTTAATAAAGCAGCAGAAGCATAAGGAGAGTAAAAACTTTGAGAACCATGCAGGTCCCAGCATAGGAATGCTGGGTTTGCATTTGTAGTTTTATAACATATACCCTATAAATACACTAGCTTTGGAATACCAGAAATGGTCAGAAAAACATAATGTTCAGAGTAAAATATAACTTGCAGCTATTGAGAAGCTGGATTGAATTGCCATTCATTTTGTCATGGTAGGTATTTTGGGGTTAGCTTTTAAAAGCAAGTGTGACTTACAGATCTCAGTTCCTGGTCTCAAGCTTCTGGCTCTTGTAGAGGTTTTTGACACATGGAAGTAAGACAAAGTAACTGCTTTATCACAGAGAATAAATCTTATACCTTGTAAAAACAAAAGTAAATTAGATTTTCGTGTAAGACGTCTGTGGTCCTTTGAAGCTCTGCTTTTATAAGAAGCTCTTTTTATAAGAGCTCCTGTTTATATGCCATACGCTAATGTCTCTTAAATGAAAGCAGTAGCTGGTGTTGGAGTGAGAGTGTTAAGGTTTTTTTGCCTTTTCTTGTGGGCTTCTTTTTTTTTTTCCACAAGAAAGGGATGTGCCTAATTGATAGTTCTAAGTATATTTCCAGTTCAGAAAGCTTTTCCTCTCTTAATGTGTACTGTGACTGTGTGTGTTCTCAAATTACACTGCTTAAAGTGACATGGGTGATTTAAAGATCATTCCTTGTCTAAAAGAGGTGTCAGGATAACTTATTAAATAAAACTCCCTAAAAGGAAAAGATTGGAATACTTATGCTTTTGGTTTCTGTTTCTCATCACAAGTATGCTGTAAACTGGAGATGTTTGTATTTTTGTGGGTTTTTTCATGTGCAAGCAGCCAGTCCCTTGTTAGGGTGGATCTTTGATGTAACAGAAGCAAACATTGTTGGAATAGAGGTTGCAGTTCTCTGTTAGTCTGTGGATCCAACTGCAACATGTTAAAACTTCCTTTTAATTCTGCTTGTATTTTAAAGTAACTTTGAATGCTCCCTACTCTTGTTCCTCATCGTGATTTTTTTTCTTTTGAATAGTGATTGCTTTTTTTATAAAATTTTAAGCAGCATTGAGAATATTCATAATGAAGTCTTCTTCTGTTGGATGAATGTGCCACTTTAAAGTACAGTATATGCAAAGTGATGCAAACTTTTAGTTGAGAGAGAGACATGAGAACTTCCGTAGGATTTATCAATCTGTTTCACCTGTCACTGATTCTTTTTTTATAGTTCTAAAAAGTATCACTAGGTCAGGAGGCTTGCTGAACCTGTTGCAAAAGTCGTCTTAATTTCTGTAATGTACCTTTTTATATTTAACAGAAGAGCTGGCAGTAGTAATAGCCAAGTTCTGCTTTGGGTCTACTTATCTTCAATTTTAGTACCTACTGCTAGAGTATAAGTGTTTCTAAAGAAAAAAAAATCATACATTTATTCTAATAAAGTGAAAAATAGGAGATTAAAGCTTAAAAGGGTAATTCATGCATTTTAGGGGGTGAAAACTATCTGTGCAGCAAAGCAGACTAAAGAAATAGGTGCTGGAATCTTTCGCATCACAATGTTGACATTCTCTTAGCATAGCTCAGGTAAGTACAGTGTTATGCCACACAACATTGGCATTTCAGATAGAATTAGATGAATTTGGGGGTAAAGTTTAAGTTAATATTTTACATACAAGTGTGTCTTGATATACTGAACACATAACCAGCAAAACGTCAGCTGGTGTGATCCTCTTTTGGTCTTTGAAGTTGTGTCTATAAAGGGTGCATTGACCATTGTTACAATCAGTATCTATTTGTAACTGTATAAAACTACTTAAGAGTCCTCGGCTGGTATATTTAGGCTACAGAAAATTAATGAAAAACACGAACATTGGCAAAACAAATAAGGGCATTACTCCATGCATATTCTCTGACTTTCAGTTTAAATGTAATTTGTAAGATCTTTAAAACTCCAGATTTGAAGTCCTACTGCTTTTGTTTCAGAGTGTCTCTTCAAGTAGTGAGATGGCTTTCAGAGCCCATGTCTTTGGAAAATCTGTAATCCTCTTGATTCTCAAAAGATTAAATCCAACTGAAACAGCAAATTAACTGTCCAGTGTGCTTCCCAAAAGTAGTTATGCTGAGGGTTTGATCTCAGTTCTGGATCTGTTACCGCTCAAATCTTTCAGTTCTTTTCCTGAGTTTCCAGACCTGCCTTGGTGAAACTTTGCCATCACTCACATCTACCAATTCTGTTGAATTTTACATTATTTATTTAACTTTACTTGCCTTAAATGAGTAGCTTTCTCTTTTGTTTGACACCAGCTGAAGTTTTATTTTTGGTCACTCAACCAACTTTTCATGGTTTTGTCATTTGGGTTCTTTCCCTGCAATGGAACTGACTAGGCGAGAACTTCTGGTGCAGTCTGTCTTTTATTTGTTGTATTAGTGTGCACCACAGTAGTAAAAGGAGGCATTCTCTAACTATGTCTCACTCTGACACAGCATGGAGATTTCTCTTACTTTCCAGATTCATCATTACAGTAATGATTGGCCTCTCAAGTTTGGTTTGGGTTTGGTTTTGTTTTTTTTAAAGAGAGATATTTTTTTTCCCCTCTAATTCTTTTCCAGACCTTGCTTTACTCACATTCTAGTTTATATTGGAGGCCTCCTGTTTTCTGGAAAGAATTTTTCTTGTAAATGCTTACGAGATGACTCATGCCTCAGACTGATTTTCTTCTCTTTTTCCAAGTGCAAGACTTCATTCAGTTTATTGTGAGATCTGTCTTTGCACTGACTACATTAATACCTCTCTGATTTTCCTGTAAATGCCTTCATGGAAACTTTCAAGGCCAAAAGGAGGGAGCAGCTCTGCATTTGGATAGGGGGAGCCCAAAAGTCCGTGTCCAGCACTTAGGCTGTTTTCTGTTGTGTGAGGAAGCTGCTTCACCTCACAATGCTTTTGTTGCCTCACTGTAAACAAAGGCAGTGATAGATAGTTTTGTCCTGTGAAAGATTATGTAAATGCCAGTACAGATTATGGGGAAGTGCAGTTACCAGTACCTCATTAAAAGTATGTTTGAAGTATTTATGTCTGTTGTTGCCCAGATATATGAATGATCAGTTTGCAGTTGTTTAAGGGACATAAAAATATAATTAATTACTATAATTTTAACATATAATGGGGGGAAAAAATGAAGTAGTGGAAGGTGCTGATGTCAGTCTTTCATGGTGCAAGCAGTTACTTCATTTTGCTGTGTCTAAGACAAGAATAAAACCGATATTTCGTTCCTAGTTATGAAAGCCAGAAGCTTAAGATCTACAATCGAATATTAGTATAAGTACTGTTTTTAGAGAACTTTTAAGAAGAGCAAGTAATCTGTTTAATCTTGATGTTGGCCTTGAATGTTTTTAGTGATGAATTGGGCTGCTCAAAGGTAGCTAGCTGGTGACTGATCATTTTTCTTGAAAGAAATGGTGTTGAGGATGGTCAGCTTGAATAAACTTAGTTTGTATGTCCTGTGACCTTTGCAGCAACTGTAGATACTAAACTGTGTGCATTTGAGTATCGATACTGAGCCTTCTGTTCTGCCTGATGTGTCTGAAATGCAGTCTTCATCCAAGTGTAGCAAGCTCTGGCCCTTGCTTCTGAATCCTCTCAAAATGTATCTCTTCTGCAGACTGTTAACTCTGAGCTGTTTAAGTGCTGTGGTACCTTACTAACAATGAAAACATCTGCTGCGCTGCACTTCTGTACGGCCCTATCGCATGGTCAGCTGGTGCGTTTTGTGCTTGAATTATCTGTGTTTCCTTGGATTGTATGCTCCGTTGGGCAGGGACTGTTGTCTTACTCTTTCAGACATCAAGCACAAGGTCTGTCCTGAGCAAATAATAGTTCAACTGTAAGATTTTTTGTCCACTGCTTGCTGTTTTCTTAATTTCTAGCTACTCTTACTTTCCATCACGTGCCTACTTGTTTAAAAACTTCTGTGCAATTGTACAGTGCAATAACTACTCCTAACACTTGGCCTGGAATGACTTCTACAGTTAAGGTGATTACTTAGTGGTTGAAACATTTGCTGGTAGAACAGGCATTGCCTTGTTTTCCTTGCCTTCCTGAGGTCTGGGCAGAAATCCATCATGCTGTTTGCTTTAAAGCCATCTCTTTATTTAAAATTACTCATGTGCTTTTTACCTGGATGTTGTACATATGCATTAGGTGTGGACTGGAGGTAGTGCAGGACTTCAGATTTCCACAGGAGCCATCCTGTTCAGCTCCTTGTGGACATATCTACTGCATGCAGTTGGAGACAGTGCAAGGTGATCTGGCCACCCGTGTCTGTGTGGAGACAGACTTTGCCCTTGGCAGCAGCCTCAGCTGTTATCTGTGGTTGTACTTACATGACTGCCCTGCTTCTAGAGCTGCTGTTGTCACCAGCAATTTCAGTTCCTCGGTGTTGTAGAAATGTCCTGAGACTTGTTCCAAAACTTTGTCCTCAAGTGCCCTTCTGAAACCTTAAGCCCAAAGCTCAAGAGAGGAGCAATGGTCAGATCTCCAGTAAGGAGAACCTGAAGTGTTTTTCATGACACGTAAGGAGTAGAGGCAAGTACATAGGGAAGGGAGAAGCTGCAAACAGATAAATGTTTGGAGGATTATTGGAGCTGCAGTTATCTAGAGGAGATTTGCCAGCCCAACACTTTGTGCATTTGGAGGTAGCACTGACTGTCAGAAGGAGCTGGGCTGCACCAGTTGCTCAGCCAAGAGGTGTGGTTTCTCTCTGAAAGTCGTAGCCCACTAAGCCACCTGGTGTTTCCTAGAATGGTTATAGACTGGTCATAGAATGCTCTTTTGTGGATTTCTTAATTGATCTCCCTCAAATAAAAGCTAGGCATTGGCTTTATAGTTTGTTACTGTATATTGTAATAAAGTGTAGGTTGATTGAAGCTGTGTACTCTGCCTATTCAATTAACTGGCCCTGATGCTTTAGCCAGCTTGTTACTGAGACAGGACAGGCTTATTGAAATTACCATCTGTGATGAACAGCTATACAGAAGCTTCTGGATGAAGAAATATTTAACATGTTGAGCTATAGTTCCTGCAGTAGCATTCTAGTGAATGCTTCACCCATCACTGTTGGCTGCCATTAGTTGTCTCTCCTCAGCCAGGTGACTGCCTCACCGTTTTCAAATCCAGGCTTTTCTCACTGGCCTACAGTGTCTGACTGTGCTTAACAAAACAATTGCATCTCTGTTCCAAAGGCCACTAACTTCTGGATCGTTATTATAACCAAATGTTTAAAAATACTGACTGATAATGCATTTATTTTTATGTTCTTTAAAAAAAAAAAACCCAAGCAACATTACATAACTAAGCAATATGAAGTGTTTTTACAGCTGAAAGTTTACATGACCTTGGAGGAAATTTCACATTGTCTGTATTTTGAATGAAGGTTTTCGTTTTTCTTTACTTTCCAGGTTACACACCAGCTTTGGCTTGTGCACCCAATAAGGACGTGGCTGATTGCCTGGCTCTCATTCTGGCCACCATGATGCCTGTTTCATCGAGCAGCACGTTACCTTCCCTTACATTCAATGCCATTAATCATTACACCAACACCTCAAAAACTGTCACCTTCGATTCCTTGCCAATCATGAGGAGCGACCATAGCTCTTACTGTACTTTCAACAACATTGGCAGGGAAGGTGGCTACCCATATACAGAAGAAGACGAGCTCAACGACTCTGATTCTGAGACCTATTAGAAGCTTCATTTTGTAGGTCTGAAGAGTGAACCCTCACGCTGGAAAGTCAGACTTGTGCTTTTGAAAAAAAGCTATCAGTGTTTGAATGCAAGAAGGGGACAGACCTTTGAGAAGATGTTTTTTACTGTGGTTGAATATTAAAAAGAAATCTGTGAGACTCTAGGAGGATTTTTAAGAGCATATTTTGCAGAAGAAGCATAAATTCTTGAATAAGTACTTGGAATCCATGAGGGGGGGAAAACAAAGTCAAAACTGTTTTATTTAACTGTGTTCTACCATTCTGTCCCTGGTGCCAGAGTAATTTCTCCAGACTGGGCACCCTACTTGGATGTAAATGAACAACACTGTTGTACAACACAAAGGATGCTAGATTGAAATGTTATCAATAAAACTAAAACCATTTTGAAGGCAATAAATGAGTTTGGTACAGTAGGCATTATTTGTGTTGCAAATTGCCAAAGGACCAAATAAGTTAAAGATTTTGTTTTTTAAATTAAATACTTTTGTGTGAAAACTGGAATAGGTTATTTGAGAAGTTGTTTCAACCAAACCTTAATTATTTCTGGAAGAGAAGCTTAGATTTGGGTTTAAATGTTGATTTCTTTTTGGTTTTTAGTCATCTGAAGGCCTTCCGACGCTATTAAATGTACCATGACAAGAAGCAGATGTACACTTCAGTTTCGTTTCCTTTTTGTTTTAGGTGAAATACAAACCAAGAGCTTGTCATACTTTTATAATACTAAAATTAAACCAGCTAACAAGGTGAAGTCAGGGTGAAAATGTACAGTGTAATAAACAAGGGAAGGGGTGGGAGATGAGGGAGGGAAGCAGTAATTGTTGCACAGTTTTAGATTTTTTAACTTTTGGAGTTTGGATTGAGTTTTTTTAATTTAAAAATACGTGAGTAACTTACAAACTATGAAACTGCTTAAAATATTGAAATGTCTTGGTAACCCTGTTGTGACTGAGAGTTCTTTTCAATAATTTGTCCACTTCCTTGCATCATAAATTTCTATGTAAGATTAAACTTGTATATCCCCATCACTTTTTTTTTAAGTCCTGGAGTTACAAGGGGGGGAGGTGAATCTAAAAGTATATTTCCCTATTAGAGAAAGAAGTACAGTGTCTGGTCTGTGGGAAGAGCTGTGTATCTTTGTTGTGCTCCATTTAGAAAGTGAACAGCAGAAACAGGTCTCTGTAATGTAGTTCAGACTTGCCCAAATACTATATTTTAATTTATAACAGACTACTGTGGATTTTTCAATTGCCTGAAGAATGAAAAACTGACATAAGTAACCTGGAGTTTTGTCTGTTAAATATGAATATTTACTTCATTTGGCTCTGCGTTAACTGTTACTTTTCAAGTGGATTTGCTTATGTACACGCAAGGAATCCTTGCATGTCCTGGTAAAGGACAAATAAATTACTACAAACCGATTCAAATTTCCTTTTTATCCTTTTTGTATTGTGAAACTGGAAATCTTTATGATATTGTAAATTATCAGCTGGTTTTCTGAACATAGTGTGGAAACACGGGACAATATTTTGATCTATTTGATAATTTTGTGGGGTTTTTGAAGAATCAATGAGCATGTACATAGAAATAGTGACTGCTTGGATACTGTATTTACCTGCACTCTTTCAGTACTTCAAGATTCCTGTATATTTTATGGAGTATAATAAAACCCAAATGTGAGTTCTGTAATGAATAACTTGTTTGTATCTGCTGAGCATTCAGGATGAAGTCTCTTTTGTTGAACTGTTGGAATTTATAAAATCCACTTTGCAAAGGCTTTGCCAGCATTTTATTCAAAAGTGAAGGCGACCTATTCCGATGTAAAGTAATTTTAAATGTTAAATTGCTTCATTATTCCTTTAGGCTTCCTTTTTGGTATAACTGCCTTAACCATTTGCATCTGTGTTCATTGTTTTATATAAACAAATGCAATATATTTGTCAGTGAGGAGAATTAGATGACGTTAGGGAAGACTACAGTTTCTGTGTTTTCCTTCTTCTGAGTCTTTCCAGTATGGGGCTGTGTGAGAGCTCAGCTGAGCGTGCAAACAGCATTAGCCTGTCTTTGAGATTCACTGCATCTACTGAAAGACAAAGGTTGAAGCAACATGGAACCGTTTTTCCTGATATACTTGTGCAAAATCTAAATCTGAATGCCCGATGTTTAAAAGGTAACAATTGCATATTTCTGTTAATGAAGCTGTCCAATTTTTATTGCTTCAAAGGAACTGTGAGATGATGATAGCAAGAGGCCTTTATCTTCTTTGCCAACTTCTGTTTGACTTCAAGATTGCATTACATTACATCAGCATGGGGTGTCCGTAGCCATGGGGCAGATGACAGGAGTGGACACTCATATCTCTCCAGAGCTATGTTCATGTCTGCTGTGTACCTGGATGATTCAGGAGGAAAAGCTTAGAAGACACTGGTATAAAAGTTAAATATTTGGATAAGGATACAGGCAAATGCAGAAAACAGTGCCGCTCAACATCCTTTGTTTCCTTACGTCCGTTAGAAATTGTGCCTCGCTTCTAGTTCATGACTACTCACCTCTGGAGGAAGAAAACTTATTCACTGCATTAAATTGCATTATTTTTAAGTCTTGTGAACTTTTTAGAGTTAAATATCTTCTTTTAATTACAGATTGTTGATTGCCTTTAGGAATTCAGAGTTACATGGTTTGAATATCTTTTCTGTCTCATCGTTAGAATGTATTCAGTGAGCCTGCAGGTTGCAATTTGCATGTATGTGGTTGTTTCTATTTAAAAAAAAAAATCCATTACTACCTGGCAGGATGGGTAGGATGGGAATTGTGCCCTGGAAAGCCTAATTGAGACTATTATTATAATAAGATGTTATTCCAAAAATCAAACGTGATTTGTTTAAAGAACACGCTGCTGTGGTCAGAGGCTGCTTTCTTAATGAGAGGTCAAGGAACAGAAGGTTCCTTGTTCCTGTAAAACAAGTAGTGCTGTAGTGCTGCCTGTGGCTGCTGGGGGAGGGGGTTTCTTAAAAAAAAGAAGGACAAAAGGTGGGGGGAAGAAAGTAAAGTGTTCATATTTCAGTGGAGGCCTGTTCATATCTGCATATTGATATTGGAACCCTCATATTATTAAAAGTGATAGGGCATGGTTATTGTTACAGCCTTCGTCCAAACAATCTCCTGGTTTTTCAGCAGAAGAGAGAGCCCTTGGCTGGACCACTGAAGCTGTCTATTAGAGTAAAAGAAACCCTTTTTATCCTTAAAAATATAAATAATGGACGTCAGGAACGAGGACATCCAGCTTTGCTCAGCTTTCTGCGTGCTCTGACTTCTGGAATGTTTTATGGGTTTTTCAGTTCTCAGAATAAATGTTCTGCTGGAGAAAATGCCAAGTCGGTATTAACCTCCCAGGCTGAGTTGTTTCTTTCAGAGCGTAGTGTGGTAGCATAAATGCTGGATGCTGTTAAAATGAAGAATCAGTCTGTCTGTCTTCACCAACCCCCAAGAGTGACCCAACTGATCTTTTTTATTAAACATTTTTCTTGTACTTTCTTACAAAATCTTGACCTCTCTGTATCTCCTTTCAATTCCCTCCTGTTACTCTTTATTGTTTCTCCATATTTAGATATCTCAAAAATAATCATATAAATGTATTTGGAACAATCAGAGCTAGAAATATGCACTATTTAAACTTAGATCTTGGTTATGGTTGGGTTTAGGGGGGGGCAGTTCTGATTTTTTTTTTTTCCCTTTCAAATTCTGACTTCTCCAGTAGACTAAAGAATTAATGTTTGGTTTAAAAAGTTTGTATTTTAAATTAATTACTTCCAAGTTTTCCTTCTTTGGGTACTCTCTTTGTGTAGATATTAAAAGATGCCAAAGCTGTTACCTAAGCTGTATGGAAGATACCAAAAAAGGAGCATGAAATAATGTTTACTGACTCTTAACCCGATTTTGGGTTTCAGAGGAATTACCTTTGCTATCTTGCCCAGATGTTACCTCCATTTAAAAGCAAAAACTACTGTAGTAATCCAGAATAATGTACTCTATATTCTATTAAAAAAAAACCACAGCAAACCAAAACAAACAAAAAAAAACAAATAAAAAAACCCACAAAGAGTAATGTTCATTAAATCCCGTTGGCTGGGATAACACAAGTGTTGTTCTGGTAGCTCTGCTTCTTTATTGGAAAAAATAAACTCAAAAAGTTTATGGTGACCTTTCTGTTAATGGCACAATAAGTGGGTGAAAGGATAAGCCTGTAGAAAGATTGTAAGCAACAGTGAATGTTGCAACAAAGGAGTGTTGTCTAGCGTGTTCTCGTGAGAAGTGTTTTCATGTGCATACTCCTGGAACATTTTTAACAGTGCTGGATGTGTCCAGGGAGCACATCATCCCATGTTTGGATTTCACATCACTGTCTTTGGAAGCAGCAGTGCTGGAGTTGTGAAGATGTGCTGTTTGGCTCAGCGTAGCACTGGGAGGGTGAGGGAGTTGCATGGGCTTCCCTGGAGCGGGCAGGAGTGCCATCTTCATCTCCCAGCACTCTGTCTGCTCTCTGGCTCTGCACTTCCCAAAAGAAATGCCATCATGCTTGTGGTTAAAAAACATTGATTCCTGATAATAATTCCTGATAATCCAGTCCTGGTTGGAATCTGACTTAATAGCCTTGGAGAGAAGGGCCTTTTTAATCTCTTAATAAGTAGTTTAAACTGTTAGCACCACTTCCCTAGGTCTGGATTTAAACTCTGCAAAATCCATTTTAATATGAGAGAAAAGTAGGCTTTTAAATTCTGGATGTTGGTCCAGCAAGTTCCTATAAACCCTTAAATCCAAGACTGACTGGTGATTATTGCCTCTTGTAGTAATCTCTCAATGATTTGTGACGACTTTCCTATAATCCTTTAATATGCTGCAGAAATTGATGGGACAGTTGGACCTGAAAAGGTGAGTTAACACCTTTTTTATTAATCTGTGTTGGTAACTCAAAATTGGACAAGAGAAGCATTTATAAAACATGGGTCTCCTTCATAGACTGAAACCTGAGGTGTTATTGGTGATGAGATGTGATACAGGCCTCTCTGTTAGCTGATAGCAGTGTTCTTTTTCTGGAGTCCTAACCATAAAACCCCTATGTTTTGAAGAATGTAGGTGCAAAGAAATCATTGTGCATTCATTTGAAATGGCAGAACAGCTGCTTATTGTTAAGAAAATATCCTGTTACTATATTTGTAATGATCTATAAGCCTCATCACGGAAATCCCTTTGTTTTACTGCTCAACAGAAGTGAATACCTGACTGGACATTGTAAATGTCACCCAGGTCTCCACTATGATCTATGTATCCTCTCACACCTACTGAGAGAAAAACCGTCTCAAATGGCAACCTTGGAGGGAGCCTTTATTCGAGTTGTTCAGTCTTCTAGAGCCCAGGAAAATCACCAAGTGGAAAAATAGTCACATGTATGACTAAAGTTTTCAAGCTATGAGCTTTTTCCTATTGCTACAATTCGTCTTGCAACTGATGGGAAGAAGACAAGGCTCCCTATTTGTGGGACTTGAAGATTTCTTGTAGCTCTTTCCAAGCTTTGTCTTCAGCTGAAGCAGTATCTAAATTATCTGTGTGTCCCTGGTGCTGTGTGCGACTTCACGTTGGGATAAACTGAACTCCTTTTGCACCACGCTATGTTATACCAAATTTCAAGCCAAGGTTGGGAAAGGAATCTTGCAGTGTATCCTGGTCTAACTGTAAATGTAGCTGAATAATATGGAACTGAAAGAGCCTTTCAAGCTGCCTTGATATTGTTAGTATCACTAAATATTTAAAGATATTTGTCATGGTTTTGCTCAGGCAGGAATGAAGCACCACAACTCTCTCGCTTGGTGCCCGCATTCTCCCCCACCCTCGTTGGGATAGTGGAGGCCCCATTGAGATGGGATGAAAAAGATAAGGTTGTGGATGACACAAGGGCAGGGAGGGCTCACTGCCCATTATGGTTTCAGGTAAAACAGACTCCACTGTTTAACTTTCTTACTGTACCTGGGAGATGACTTAGTTCACAAAGTCTAAGACACTGAGGTCTCAGATCTTCTTTTATGTTAAAAGAATAGATAGTCGAAGTAGTATTAAAGCAAAATCTAAGAATTCAAGGATTCATGTCATATCCTTGACATGAATGGTGGGTGGCTGGGCATTTTTCAGGTCCTTCTTCTGTTAACAGTTCTGAAGGTGTAATTTTCTTCAGTTGGCTCCTCTACTCACTTCAGATAGTGTGTCTGAAGCAGCCAAAGAGGGTGTTCAGTTTTTTTGTGTTCATCCTGAGGTTTTCTGTAATGCTGAGGTGTTCATTAAATACCCGATGCTGCAAGACAAGTCACAGCCTGGGCAAGAGACTATGCTACGCCTCATGGTGATAGCTTCCTTACTTCTGTGTGGATTGCAGGAGGTCCTTGAGGCTCTGTTGCTTCAGTCTGGTTCATTTCACCTGTAGGTATCTGCCTTAACAAGCTTCTGCCCCCTTGTGCTTTGTGAAGGTCTCTGATGCCCAGATTGACCCAGGCTATCACTAGTTCCTCAGCCTGTTCACCTGCCTCTCAAGAACTTGAATGCCAAATGAGCGTTTGATGTGCTTTCTCCTACTGTAATTGGAGTATCCCCACATCCCCCTGGAAAACTCGGGCACATGAATCTCAAAAGCAGCAGGTCCCTTATGAAGAAACCCCAGACACCTGACTCGCGTGCTGTTACCCCTGCCCGGACAGACAGTTTCTGTGATTGGCTTTCCCTTCCCTGGACCAGCAACAAGGCCCTTCAAAGATTTCATCCCCTGCTGTCTGTTGGTACAGATTTCTAAATCCCAATTTCACTTGAGTCAACAGACTGAGTGATTTAAAGCTATTCTAGACTTCAGCTGTACTTCTTGTATGTCAAAATATCCTCATGTTCTGGTTTGGTTTTGGTTGTACTCACAGGGGGTTCAGGATGCTTTAATAACACAGTTTATGTCCATTAAACAGAGGAGATGTGATGGGCTGTGTTACAGTATGTCGAAGGTCTGCCTGTGCAAATAAAGGTCTCACGGAAGACTTTCTCACACCTCCTCAACAAATGGTATGTAGCTTCCCTCATGTCAACACCAGGCTGCCCAGGAGCAGCCCTGCATTCAGCAGGGCAGTGCTGGGATTGCTGTTCCAGCCCAGGCCTCCAAAAGCCTACAGCAGGTGGTGGCAAGTGTCATAGGTTATTGCCTCATCTCTCTGTTTCAGAATGGATACATCTGTTGTCGCTCAAAGATCAAAATGGGGAGCGGGGTTGGGGGGAGGTTGATTCTTCATCATGTCTAGCACTGCCTGTTCTGCTTTTTCCAGTGCCTCTGCGAATGCTGCTTTTTGGGGTGAAGAGACCACCGGGGACAGCGTACTCCAGTCCTTACACCTGCTCTTCTTGGGGAGGAGGCTGAGCCACATGCCATATGGTAAGGCCAGAAGGTCTTGTTTTCTAGTCGTTTTTTACCTACCCAAAGTTAGAAAATGTGAGGCTTTTTTTTTTATTATTAGGCTTTTTACAGCCTAATTTCTTGTGATAATAAGTCTACTTTGGAACTAAATCTGAAACAGTATTTAGTGCAAGAGGATAAATGATTTTCAGCTTACTAAGTGACGTGGGGAGCCTTTCAGCCTGAGAGCTGAAATTCTGCAGCTGTTCATTGTTGCTTTCTGTTGGACTTGACCGTATGGTCCTAGAACCAGAAGCACAAGTAAGCACTGCAAATGCTTTTCTGTTCTACCTTCTACGTTCTGGAATTTGTGCAGCATTTAGCAAGAAAACCACTCTGGCTGCCAAGGAATTAATGATTTTTAATAACTTTCTGGTGAGACGGCTGACTTTTACATCAAGGAGTTTATGTTTAATGAGATACAAACATCCCTTCTCCATGTTTCTGTTCAATATCTGCTGTAGAATAAATAAACCTTTTGTGTTGCTATATCAAAGCCAAGTGTGACTAGGTCCTGGCTTCTTGTAGCTGGAGGAAGAAGGTTTGATAGAGCCCAAGATAATAAATATTTATATACTTATTTTGTGTAAATATTTAAGAAACCTCAAGGTAGAAGTTCAGCAGTTTCTTGGTTGTTTTGCTTTCTGAAACCAGAAAGTGAGTTCAGAGCAGGAGCTTATTGAGAACCTTTCAGTACCCTTATCCATAGCTGCCAGAGCAGTCTGAGTTTGAACACATCTCAGAATGGGCTCAGACCACCAAAGGGGAGACTCTCAGCTCTCCTGTTTGCTCTCTGTCCCTCTTGGCCTGACTAACAGACTGAGCAACTACAAGGCCAGGACTCACCAAAGGAACAGTTGAGTTTATTCCGTGACTTGGCAACTGTTACGCAGATGAAGGCGTAACGGCCAATAGACCACACAGAATTACAATGTGTGAAAATAAATTAGCTTCTTTTAATTTAACCCCAAACTAATGTCCTTTGAGTATTTTTAGTAACTTCTTCACTGCAGCAGAACAGTTTGTCAGTTGCAGGACTTAACTCAGTAATTGCTCTGGAAAGAATGGTGTGTTTTACTCCTTCAGCAGCAGGAACCTGGCACGTGAAATAGCTGTGTGAAAACCTTGCCATCCCACAAATCATTATCTGCTTTTTGTAGCTGCCATTGAATGCATTTATGAACAATGTGTAAGATGTCTTAAAACAATCTTTAAATGACCTCCCTTTTAAACAGGGAAAGTTAAAGTACTTAAACAGTACTTTTGCAGAGCTGTTGATGTTCATTGCCAATGTTTTCTTTAAGCACAATTCCTTGCACAGCAGGCTGGAAATTGTGGGTTAATGCAGTCTAATTTTTCATTTGGTATCTTCTTCCCCAGCCTGGCTGTTCCATCGTTGCTCATAACTGTAACTTCAGTTACAGTTAAAAGGACATTAGAACTCTCTGAGTTTTCTAAAGCAATCACAGACAACCAAGTGGCCAGTAATAATTTCAGCAGGGGGTCGTGACTCTTAAGAGAAAAAAAAAAGAATCATGGCACCCAAACCAGAAATCAAAACCTGACCATATACAAACTATGTGTAAGTATATATACATCTTTTCATGCATGTCATGCATGGTATCTGTGTCTTTGGTCTCCTTCCTATTTTCCTTCCTTTTGCAATGTTTCTCCACTCATTTCCATACTCCTAGCCAGGTCCCCAGAAAACCAAAGGATTAAATTAGAAGGACCAAATTTAGTTGAAATAAGAAATATTTTCCCAGCATAAAACACCTCAACACATTACAATAAGCTTTTATCTTTGCAAGGCAGTTCTTTTACCTCTGCTAGGACATACGCTACCAAGGTACAGACTGTACTTACGACGTTTTAAGTTAAGTGCTTTTAGTGGAATCTAAGTAGTTAGTCACATAATAAATGCACTTGAAGCTCTAGGAAGTACAGATGTTCAACAACTTCTATTAAGATACATTCTCTGAAGACGGGAGCAGTTGTCTTGTGACCCAGTCTTATCTCTGTGCTAGTCTTTATCATACCACCGTCCGTATAGAGCAGCTGTCAGTAGGCCAGAAGACGTTCTATTTTTGCTTATGAAATAGTAGTTGTTTTTCCAGCCCATGTGATCAGCAAAGTCCAAGGTAATGCCAGATGTCAGCAGTAAAGGAAAGATATAAGGGGTACTCATATTTCCCCATAGCTGGAAATCTATCAGAGCGGTGGCATCTGTAACCTCCTGTCCACAAGTGCTGAAGTTGAGACCACCACACTTTACTAATGCACAGGCCTGGACGTAGTACGTGCCGTGCACTGTATGGAGCCCATCAAAAACTCCCAAAGCATACAACTCATCCGTTACGACTGCTCGCTGGTAATTTAGGTAACAACAAAGGGTATTGGCACAAACCTGGAGCTCTCCTTTTTCCCCCCATACAGGAACAAAAGTAAAGTTGTCATACATCATTTCTGCATAAAATAGGGGAGGTAACTGTTCATTTCCTTTTTCTGATACTCTGAAGGGGTTCTCTTCTAGCTTCTTAAAGCAAACTTGATCGTCCAGTAAGGTGCTTGTAAAAGTCTTGCATGAGTGCTGCAAGTTCTGTCTAAATCTTTCATTACTCTCCACGTTGGTTTCATAATCTGTGGTAATGACAGGAATTTCTGCCACTATGAGCTTGCCACCGTAACTTTCCATGTCGTGGTAGATGAACGATTTGACTGGAGTGTATATGCCACTCCCTGTCATGCCCAAGGCAGGGTGGTGGATATTAGCTGCTAAAATATTGATACTGAAAGCTGTTGCAAAGGCTTGTTGAAATTCAACAGCAGACAGGAGTGGGAGCTGGTTCATCCAGGCAGTTGGATATACAACTTGTTTCAAATTGTATTGTCTGATGAGGTTCACTGCAGGCTCAAAAAAGAGTATATCGAAGCAAGTGAACACCCCAAACTTGCCAGCAAAGGGAGTATCAAAGAATGTGTAGTCTGGCTCTGGAGGGCTATCAAAAGCGTATTCAAAATAGAGGTTGTGTTTGCGATACGTGGCCACCAGCGCGCCGTCATCGTTGAACGCCACGTTGGTGTTGAACTGGTACCTTCCATCAGAGGGACAGTGAGGGTCGGTGTGCTCACAGGGCTGCTTAGTTCCTAAGTTTGCCACAAGGAATATTTTGTTCTTCAGTGCCATGCAGCTCAGACGCTGAAGAACCTGAAGAACAGTATGGGGAAACATAAGCACTGCAGAGTATAGAGGAATAAGTTTTACTTCAGCAGCTATGACTTAATACTTCCAAATTCTTGTTTTCAACTGGAATTGAACACATGTCTGTAGAATTTTGAAGTACTGATGATTTTGCAATGCTAGTTACTGGAACCAGCAGCTTTCCAGACTGAAAAGTATTTCAGATAGTCATTTCAAAGTAGCACTGAAAAAAACCAAAAGTATCTGGGTTTTATTTCCTGAGAAGTAAATGAATCTATTTTAAGGTCATCAGTTTTCAGAAACTTCTGACTGTTGCAGGAGCTCCAATGGGTGTAAAACCAACAGGTCAACCGAAAGCTGCAGCACCACTGATCTGTATGTGCATTTAGAACAGTGACTGTCTAAGAACAATCATTTGCACCTGCAGTGGCTTGTTCCTGAAACTGGATTTCTTAAAAAGCGATTACTAGCTACAGCTTAGAGAAGCAGAGATGTAGATGGATAGGCTTTGCATCATTACAGAAAAGAAATACAAAATGTTAGAGATTACAGTATTGCTGGGATGTTTCTTCCATGCTATAGAGAGCTGTACCAAAGACTGTCAGCACTGCAGTCTCCAAACAGGATCTGAATGGCAAAGCTGCTCCTCGTCCAGACATTGGCACTGAGAGTTCACAGGCCAAAGCAGGGCACCATTTACAACTGTGATTTACATTAACACACAAATTCTGCTTAGTGGGCACGGGCACAATTACTTTCATTATATTGAGTTCTGTAAAACTAATAAGAATAAATAGTTTCTATCACTAAATATGGTTCTTTTCAGTCTGGGCTCAGGAGACTGACCTGCAAGTCGTATCTTCTGTAATCACACTTGGCGTGTGCTAGTTGTGACTTCTATTACATTCTAGCAGGTCAAGTCCTACTACTTGTGCTAATCATTTTACACACAGTCACTGGGTCGGAACATTCTGATGTCATTAAATCATTAAAAATGAGTAACAAGAATGCATCAGAAGTGAATATACTATATTTTTCAACATCAAACAATGTTGTTCAAGATAAAAATCACACACAACATATCTTCTTAGAGAGTGATTACCATAGGCTGGGGATGCAGCCAAATGCAGATGGTGCATAAACAAGCTTGCATGTATGTATGTAAAAGCCTCTCAACCAAGTCAATATAAACTGAGAGTCCATGAAAACAGAATCTGGTGACACGAGTTGTTGATCTTCTTGTTTACCTCCCTAAGCAAAACCACTAGAGCTAGTTTTCTACTTGGAACACAAATCTAGCATTCAGTTACTTCACCTCTCTGCAGAAATCCCTTCTATGTTTACCTCCGTGTCGTTGAACAAATATGGCTCTCTGCATGGATTCCACTTCACAGAGTGTGAATGCAGAACAAAGTCTAAGTAAGGATAAATGGAGCTTCTGGTGAAGTTGAAGCCGTGGATTCCATCTTCTGGAAAAACAATGATCTGTGCCCCCTGTAGGTAAAACCAAGACTTGTTTTGTAGGTAAAGCAAAACCAACCTACATACAAAGGGAAAAAAGGGAATCTCGTGGGTAAGAAGAGCTAAAGAAAGTTAACCCAACTATGTTTTGACAAGAATTTAGTTTGAAAGTATCTTTTCTTTGACTTCATAGTAGGTGTAACTGTGCACATGAAAAAAAGCTTATTTAACCAACACACATCTTTAGCTTGACAACCTTTTTGACACTATTTTAAGGGCATGCAAGTAAGAACAACCTTTGTCCAAATTCCTACCAGAAGTATTCTCCATCCAGTGGAGTCATGTGAGTGACATCGTTCAGCTTGAAGACTGATGATATGAACACTTGTCTTCATGTTTTGTTCAGAATTACACTGCTTGCAGATGAACTTTGCAGAAGGTGCTGTACCTGTGTCAAAGGTGCAGCATCCCTTTGTCTGAGCTGTATACCTCCCTTAGGTGTATATAAGGTTGGATACAGTACTGGGAGTATTGTTTTCAGAAACAGCTTGACTGTGGAAGCAATGCAGGTTCTGGTAGGAATGAGGCCATGCCAGAGCTAGGCTGGCTCTACATAAGGTTCAGGGAGATCTGACCTGTTCCAAAAAATACCATGGATTCCTTTTTAAATCAGCATCAGTCACTCAAATTTCTGTGACTTTTCAAAAGTCACTTCAACTGTGTTATCTGTGCTGTGGCTTTGGGATAGTTAATGTGTCCTGGATACAGTGCTGCAAAAAAAATATAGTTATTGTGCTTCTGGACTGTGATGCCCAGTCATCTGAATGTTTCAGAAAAAACCCAAAACCGAACCCCAAAAAACCAAACTCATGTTTTCAGATGACATTAAAATGGTAATTCTTCTGTCCCAGAAAAACAGAATCATGAAACTTGCAAGTCAATTGTTCTCTGCATAGAGACAGTAATGCCTGCTTCCTCTGACTGGAACCAGCTTTGGGTTTTTTGAAGGAAGGAGAAAAGGAGGCCATGCACATGAACAGTATCTCTCCTCTAAACATATTTAGACTGAGAACTGTTCCACAGCGAGTAGGAGAAAGGAATGGAAAACTTCACTTCCATAAAGTTATTAATGGTGGAACATTAATTTCCAATGCATTTCAACTTTCTTAGGTTTTAGAAACATTCGGGAATTTCTACTAGGAGCACTGGAATAAAATCAAACACAAAGACAGCTGCCTGTAAGACAATCTTTCAACAGAAACATTCCATTTGAGAAAACAGAAAGGAGCTAGGTATTCAGACCAAAATAGAAAATTCCCAATTTCCCTGTACTAAATAACTTATAGGCATGTTTTTTCCAAGCTTGGAATAACTCAAGTCAGGCAAGCTGCTAATTGGCCTGATTTTTTTTTCAGAGCTGTTGGCAGGTCAGAATGTCTGAAAAACCAGACCATAGTTATGTATATAAATATGGCTTTCGTTGCCTGGGAACACAAATGGGAAAGATTATCCTCAAATAGCACTTAGTCTATATATACATAGGACACATGCAACTGCTACTAAGCTGCTGCATACCTGTCTTGCAGCAGCCACTGCTTGCTGTTCATAGATGTCTAGGTTTCTGCCCATGAGTTCCAGTGCAGACTGTCGATCAACCAGGACTGTCGGGTTGGGACTCAGGATGGACTCGTGTTCATACACAGCCGCGACATAATGCCCCTCCTTCACTCTTCCTGAGACAACCTGATAGCAGAAGAAGCAGATGGACAGCTTCCAGCACAGATCCACCATGGTGTATGCCATAAATCTAAAGAAAAATAAACAGAGTGGGGGAAACTTGAGCAACAAATCATGTGGGGAATTTAAATTTATCATTATATATGGACTGTAGGTGAGACTTTTAGCAGCGTCTGGGTTGAATTTGTTGTTTCTAAATTCCTGACCAACCATGTATATATATTGTTTCTAAACCTAAAGTCTACCTCCTTTGGTGCTTTAAATAACTGTGCCTTGTTTAAAAGCACTTCAGCTTCATATGTGATTCTACTGATCTCCCTGCTTGGTCTTCTTTTACAATAAACTCTAGCATTCATTTCTAGATTATTGCACCATCTATCGAAACATCTTTGGGGAAAGTTAAAAGCAGCTCACAAATGTGCAGTTTCTCCCATCCAGTGATGGGAGATGTGTTTAAAAGTAGCATTTCCTAAAAGTACCTGGACACTATCTTTAGTAATCCAATAGAGAACTTATTTTATCAGTACAGAAACAGGTAATTGCAAAAAAAAATTACACTAGGCACTACTTCTGTATTTATCTATCTTCAAAATGCCTGTCCTGATGGATTACAGATTCACTCTCGTTCTAACTCCACCTATGTAATTTGATTCATTTGTCTCATACAGTGCAGCTTTTTTCAACATTTATAAATAATGCTGAGCACACTTTGGATCTGCATTCCTGCAGAGGTTTAGCCCTGGCTGGGTGCCAAGTGCCCACCAAAGCCTATCACTCCCCCTCCTAAACTGGGACAGGGGAGAAATATAACAAAAGGTTTGCAAGTCAAGATCTCAAGGTACTGTCATGAGCAAGAGAGACCGAGCTTGGGGTGAAGTGGTTTGACTTATTAACGATCAGTTAAAACAGAGTAAGGACATGAGAAATAAAAAATAAAGCCCCCCAAATTTTTATTCATGTCATTAAATATTAGATTTAATATTAAATGTAGCTTTCTACCTAAATAAAGAAAGTTTATGGGAAGTTAGCTTAAAATCATAGAATCATTGAATAGTAGGGGTTGGAAGGGACCTTTAGAGATCATCTAGTCCAACCCCCCTGCAGAAGCCATGAAAAGCAGCTAACAAGCAATCATCAATACTGCCTTTTTCCTTTTTTTGTCCCCTAAACACCAACTGTTTTAGTCTCTAACAATGAATAAATTGAAGTGTGAGAAAAGCTATTCAAAAAGCATTTAGTAAGTAGTATCTCTGTTTTGATATGTAACCACACAAGGCTCCAGAATTAACTCAGCTATTAGATTATGCAAAGCTTAACGATATGTTCTTATTTTCTCCAGCTTCCAAATGAAATACCAAGGCACACATGATGATATAAAGCTGTAGCAGGGGGAGTGAGAGGAGAGGTGGGAAGCCTCTCACAGTTAAGGAAGCCACTGAAAATAAATGCAATATGTTGCACTTCACTGACAAAACTATTGTTTCTATTTCTGTCATCCCTTCAGAGCCAAAATGCCTATTTAGGACAGGAATGGGTTCTCCAGTCAGCCACTCCTCAACAAAGTTGTCAACTATGATGTAATTAGAATTTATCATTACGAGTGATGGAAAAAGTTGGAGAGTTTCAGATCACAGGATGGAATTGCTATGTGTTAGAAAAATAGCCTTTTTGTGTTCTAAGCCAAACATTCTGGCATTTAAAAACCTGACTTGGTGATGGGCTTCTGCAAAATGCTGTATTTTACAGACATGCTTAGAGGATACTCATTTTTCTGCCACGGTTTGTTTTCTGGGGGTCAGAAACACTGCAAGTGCTTGTGTCAGTGCCATTGTCAGATGCACGAGAATCACCCGACATCCAGCCTGGGCCACTAAATATAATAATTACAAATAATTCCTCTGCTTGCTTACACTTGGCTTACCCAGTCCCCTAGATGGTGGCTGAGTCCTTGTGTCAGTGCTCTCTAATGCCTGTTCCCTAATTTGACAGCTTAAACAACAGATCCCTGCTATCTGATAGATTGTTTCTAACAGGGAGAGCTGTGACTGGCCCCAAGGGTGGGCTTGGGGACAGCAACCTTTCCAGCCAAAATAAGGATACCATCAGGCTTTACCCAGCCCTTAGACTGTTGAGACTCTGAAGTCTCAGCCATATTCTGTTAGGGAAAAAAAAAAACCAAACCAGAAAGTGCTACACTATCTCACAAGTCCTTTCCTTGAAGAGAAGTTAATTTGTTCGGGGCCTACAGAGGAGTCACCTCACCTGAGCCATGACTTTTAATGAACTTAAATGCTTTATAATTTAATGTCTTTTTCTGTCTCTTTCCTGTGATTTATGTTGTCTTTTGCCTGGCAGATATGCATCAGCATGATCATCTCAAATACAAGTATTTCATAACAGTATTTCTGTCACAGTACTCTGGTTACAGTCCTATACGAAAGGTAAAAAGATTGGTGCTGGGAGGCCGAATCAGACAAGTTTTTCCCGCAGTCACGGTGCAGATTGTTTGCCTATTCAAGTTTTCAGAACCATCTAATCTCAGCACATGGTGAAGTAAAGCATGCAGTCACTTTTCAATAACTTTGGAAACTTCGAAGTTTGTCAGCTCTCACCATGCACAGACGTGTACACAGGGAAAAGCAACACATACCCTGCTTCTCAGCACTTTTGTGCTCGGACAACTCCCAAAAGACCATGAAACCAGTAGCACAGCACAGGTTTGGGGCCTCTTAAGTCATTAACAGCAAAATGCTTGTTAAGCTGTACTAACATAAACAGCAGCATTTTTTAGGAAAAAACATTAAATTGCTATGAAAAAAACCAATTCCAATTCTTTTTTTGCATTCAGTGATACCCACGAACTGTTCTGGCGTGTACAATGTACGAGTACAGCCTCCACATAGATGTAAAAGTATAGTGAAAGTCCTTTTCTGTCCCCAGTATTGCCTCCTGTGTACTGCTTTTATATGTTGCACTGTATTTCAGTCTTCTACTAGATACGGTTTTAGAAAGGTTTGGGTTTGTTTTTTAGCAATCCGGTCACAACTCGGTATACACAAGGGCTCTTGCGTTTCGTTTTCCGAAGGAAGGGCTGGCCGCGCGTTGCAGCGCGGTGTGTGGCACCCTCGCCCATTCTGTCCGCTTCGGGATAACTTTTACACATGTCACGGGGTTCCTGAAACCCGCCTCTAGCCTCACGATCTCTGTTGCCCAACTGAAGCAGCGAGGGCGAGCTGCACGCTGCCGCTGCCGCTGCCGGCGGCTGGGGCTGGGCGACGCCGCGC